>BMAV01018505.1:57630-338055 GCA_019973955.1 Trichonephila inaurata madagascariensis
GCCCCCCCCCCCCCCCCCCTTGAAAAATTCCTGTGTGCGCTTCTGCGTACTATATACATAAGATTATAATCAATCGAAAAAAAATAAAGGGCTCGTCCGAAGACCTTCCTCCCCATTTGTGCGCCATTGGAGACAGCTGCTCTCAAATCCTGTTACAGTTCTTCATTGCTTAAAAACGCTCGAGTTCATGGACTTGATCGAAATCAGGGGTGGGCATTAAGTCGATCGCGGTCGACAAGTGGACCACCAAGACATTTTGAAGTGATTACCAAAAGATTATCTGTTTGTAAATAAATACTGAAATATTCTAGATTGGCTGACAGTATGCAGACTAACTCTTCTACTGGTTATAAATATGAGCACTTAACTTAGTATAAAATATTTTATTTTTAGTGTATTTTTAATATTTCGTCACAAATGCACCATTTGATATTATTATATTTGTGGTTATTATTATTATATGTATTATGCGTTTTGTTTTAAACGCGGTTTATTTTATTGCAGTCATTTAAAGTACGTATTCCGTATTTATATTATTAAGTTATAATAAAAATTGCAGATTTTTTTCTTACCTCACCATACCTACGCCACTGGTTGGGCCGCAATACCTTGAATAAAAATAAGAAGTAGCCCATACCCTGGAAACGTTTGTCTGCTTCTGATCTAGATGTTTCTGTCAATCAAGTGGGATAAGAAACAATAACACATGTGTACTGACAGATATGCACAAGGTTAAAGAGATTAAAGTAATTTTTCAAATCCAACTGCATGTATTTTTATTGTTGAATTATACAAACATATTATTGAATTATATATACAAATTACATTGTTGAATTTTTATTGTTGTTTTATACAAACAGTTTCTTTTATTTCTACAGTTTAATCTCTGAGGAATTTTAAGAACTTTCATAAAAAGACATTAGAACGAAAATTCTTTAACCTGTTTGAAATTATCACACATACTCATTAGCTTATTATTCCTTCGATAAATTGTATTTATACGATGTTTATATGGCATTTACATAGTAATAAATGAATTAAAATAAATAATTATAAGAGATAATATTCTGCTGAGTATTACAAATAACTAATGATCGCATATTAAAGTAAAAAAGGAATGCATTTAATGTTTGCATTTATTTAATAGAAAAAAAAAGAAAATGTTAATTTTCTTTATTTAATTTGGCTTTTATATAAAATCTGGTTCTATAGAGAGTCACAATTCAAGAAGAAGGGGGAAAAAAACTATCTATTTAAAAATATTTGAAACTGAGACTAAAATCAATTAAACAGAAACAGAATAATTCCCCGACGTAATTTGGATTGTTGTATTATTCATGTGATTTATTTAATAAGCTTTGGATTGCTGTATTATTCATGAACTATTTAATGTCATTTTAATGGAATAAAAGATACATTTCATTCATGTTTTCACCCTTCAATAACGCAAGTAAACGCGAAGCCGTATACTTTAAACAAGGAATAATCCCTAGTGTGCTATTTGACTTTAAAACATGTTTAATTTAATCAGCAATTTCAATTGCAATCCCACCGGCGGTGTGTGATTCGGCTTTTGTTAAACCCCCTCGAACAGTATTCAAAATATTCTTTTCATCTGAATTTAGAACCACATTTTCGGAAACAGAATTTTCACAGTGGTTCCGCTTTCAGAATCTGAAGGCCCTAATCAAAAATATACACCCTCCCCTTTTTCGCAGAGTGTACTTTCTCCCGTATACTCATCTCTCGCTCTACAATAAACCATGCATAGCTAAACTTAACACACCGAACTCTTTTAAAGTGCTGAGTTCAGTGTGTAAACGCCTGAGGGTCGGAATGAATAATAGAGCACTGGGGACTCATTACTTAAGATTAGAGATTCGCCAGAATTGCGGAAATACCTCTTAAGATACCTTCTGTGCCACGGAAGATAATACCTTTTGCTCTCGCACAACATTTGCAATGGTGTGCATATTTGTATGGATATGAGTCGGAGTGAGTTTCCGGGACGTTGGATTTCCAGCACTGCTGGGAGAAATTCAGACAAGAAAAGACAGGAAATTTATACTCCTCCAAGGAGAACTGCTCCCATTATTTTTGGAGTCTTTAAAGATTGACTTGTGTGGGCATTGCGTAAAAGCTTCTGGGTTGTGGTTTGGGATTAAATTTGCGTTCTGGGGATTCATCAAGAGCCATTGTTGGCCTTCAGAGACACAAGTTCGGTGTTTGTTTTTACTCTTCGGAATGCTTTATAAAAAGATTTAATGCCTCAATCACGTATTTACGAGATTGAGGCATTAAATCTTGTTACAAATAGAAAATTGGTACCCGTTATATTTCATTCGAATGGCGGTGTAAATTCTAACTTTAAGAGAGAGAAATGGAAAAGTTGGATTAATATGTTGCCAAAAGTTCTAAGAAAGTTCCAGACGTTCATTTTATACTTAAATTGAAACGAATGGTGCAGATGGAACGCCGTTTAGATATATTTGTTTTCGAAACCATTTATAATGTATATGTTTAACTAATCTTACTTTGTTTCCGTTTCATAAATTTGTAGACAAATAAAAAAGAGCTTTAATTTTAAAGGGTATAAATTTATATAAGTTTAGAGACTTTTATTTTTCGAATCGTATGTTTAAGTTATATGTTTTCATTATCTTTTAGTTATTGAAGTTCATATTTCTGTGACACTCCTATTAATTATTTGGGTTTTTTTATCTCATCTTCCTCTCTCTTTCTTTCTTTTTTCCTTAAATTCTAAAGACAGATTTTAAAAAAAAAAAATTGTTTTGATAAACGTGTTTTGATAAACATATCGCTTTAGACTAACCACCTGGCCAGAACATCTGTTCATGCACCTCAGGGCTCAAGGTCATCACGTATACTGAGATGAATACAGTATGCCTTGGCTCTCATGGGCAGTCACGCCATTGAGTTATGTTAATACATGATATTATTAATTTTTTTAGGATATTAAATATTTAGCCGTATATCTTATTGTTCCTAAATGCAATGTTAAGTTAAAGTTTTATCAATAGTTGATGAAGAAAATTCAACATGTACCCCCTCCCCCCTCCATACACACAAGCGTCTATTCATAAACTTGTTATGAAGGTTATCAATGGGATTTCAAACATTTACTGAAGATCTTAGCTCAAAAATACTAACCACGAGATATTTGCCTTACACTCTCTGCTTCCCCTCTGTAAATCTCACCCCTTCAACCTTTCGTGAAAAAAGAAGAAGAAAAAAGAAAAGGGGAACCAAAGAAAAGAAGCGATCTCTATTCTGGAATCTCTTTTTACTACGAAGGATAAAACCACTAGGTTTTAGTGGCAAAACGGTTACATCTCTACAAATATAAGAAGCGATATTGGCTCAGAACGCTTCAAGAACTAGAATCATAGTATCTACTCGACAGAAGCTCGATAAAATATATACTATTTTTCTTAAGTCTCGAAAGATATAAAGTAGATTCATTTTAAGTGAGAAAAAATGTTCTCCTGAAGGAATAGCATGACAACTGTATTTTCTATTTATCTGGTTTGTCACTATAAGAATCAAGTGTAAAGATAAGTCCCCTTGAAACCCTGTTTTGTATTATGTAATATGTCAAAAAAGAATACTTTTAATATGGGTCTGTTGAAGAAATTTACTACAAAAGGGAAAGTTTCTCATGTCATTTTATATGATATAAACAGAACAAAATTTTATATATAAGTTTAAAAAATGTTTACAGTTTAAATGTTGTTTTCATATTTTTTGCGTATAATATTGTTAAGAATTTAATGAAATTAAAGCTTAATTTTATCTTAAAATAATGTAAAAATAATTTGTATCTGGATGTTTAATATTTTAATGATAAAATGTATTAATTTTATTTTTTATTATGTCAGAATGTATTTTGCTTACTTTCAGTGAATTCATAATTTTTTTTTAAAAAAATTATCTTTTTTTTTTTGACTTTTCAATGTACTGGCGCCCCTCTCATAGAGTTATCACGCCCCCCTAGGGGGGCTCGCCCCCAGTTTGAGAAAAGCTGACTTAATTATAAGTTTTGTGTAGCAGGATGTTGAACAGTTTTATAAGTAACTTGAGAAACCCTAAAACCTGTCTCTTAGGTATATTTTGTAAAAACTAAAATACCAAATGATGTAGTTAATATCGAACGAAATACTACATATGAATCAAATCAGTTGTGCTAGACATATCTAACATATCTACCGATGATATCATTTTTGATCCAGTTCGTATTGAACATGAACGCTTGTTACCAGGTAGCGATGAAAAGTTGTTAGTTATTTTATTCTTAACTTCAATTTGAATTTTTAAGTGTTGTATATACTCATAGACAGAATTTTCACTCTACACTAATTTTAATATTTTTGTAATAAAAATAAATTGCTTTTGTTTCCTAAATATGTAAAAATGGATTTTGTTATTACTTTTTGCACAGTTCTTTTGAAAAATATTTGGAATTTCTTTCACTATACACCAGTGCTTCTCAAACTGTGAGGCGCACCCCCTAGGGGGCTTGTAACCATAGGAGGGGGCGTGAGCAAATTGAAAAGTATAAAACAAAAGATTATTTAAAAAAATTATTAATTCATTGAAATTAAACAAACAAAATATATTCTGACATGATGAAATATATATATATATATACTGATATAATACACTTATAAATGTATCAGTACTATACAATGTACTTTATAATTAATTTAACAGTACTAAGTTAAGAACAAATTTAATAATCATCAGTGACCACACAGGTTTGTCATATATAAAATTATATGCAAAAATTAACACTTATCTTGATAATTTGTACATTTCATAATTAATCCCTTAACTGCGTATTAAAAGTTACGCAATTCACTCCACAATGTCATTGTTATGCACGTATGTACGCGTATGTGGTGTATTGGGGGAGGAGTAAAGGAATAAATAAGAAATCGTCTGGAATAAGTAAATCCTTCACAAACACTGTTAAGGTCATTTTATTGCATTCCAAAGCCTTCGGAATAATTTTATGGATAGCAGTGAACAGAAAAGATCGTTACTTTGGAAAGACGTATATATACGTCCAGAACAACTTACGCACTGGTTGAACGCGATGTTTATATACACCGGCAGTGGAGAGGTTAAAGTCGTATTCTGGCCTTGGTGTCAAAGTATAGTACTATTGAATTCAATGCATGATTATTGTATGGAAGGGGGCGCGATGAAAATTGTGATTGAACATTGGGTCGCAAATATTGAAAGTTCGAGAAGTACTACTATACACGATTTCCTAAAATTGTGCGGAACATATCCCCATTTTTACCACATTGTCGCATGTATTTGTCCTCACGATTTTTCTTTTTTGCACATTTTCCTAAGTATTGTATCCACCGTGTAAAAAAAAAGAGAGTTGGGTATATATATATATACCCAACTCTCTTTATATATATATATATCGGAAGAACGGTTTTCCTTTCCTTTTTTCTATATATCTCCTAGCAGCAAATTCTGAGGAAAAGTTTTTACCTATATAAATATAAAAATAGACTACATGAATAATTTAAGAAATTTAATAATGATTATATATTAATATCAAAACTGATTTTAAGAATCAGTCGGAAAATAAAAATTATATTATGAAATGATTATTTTAATCCAGATAACAATTTTAAAAGATGTATTAATGTTGAAGGGATTAAAACAGGAGGGAAAAAAACGAATATATAAGTATTATAAGAGAATGAATCAAAGAAAAAAATAGAATTGAAGATACCCATTAATCTTTGTTTAATTAGAGATTTATTTTAACTCTGCACGCACTTTAAAGCACAGATGGTGGAAATCGTAAAGTAGAATAGTTGCAATAAAGTAGAATTGTTTACCCTAAGATAGCAGCATATAAGTATGTTAGAAGTCTCACAAATAATTTTTCTTTTCAAGAAAATATTTTAACTTTCAGAAAAAAACAAAACATATGTATACGCATCATATTTATTGCGCGTAATGCAGGTAGCAGCACATAGGAAAAGTTTGTTTTTACCCTCTAATGTTTCTCTTATTGTATTTTTTATCCAGTAACTCGTTCCAGTATTTTAGTATATTTTAAACATAAGAAAATGCAATATTTTAACAACATAAACTATTAAAATTTCCTAAAAAATAATTAATAAATACATGTGTTTGGAAAAGACTTGAAATCCGTCGGTTATTCCAAAGCTTATTTTTTCTAATTTTGTTATATGAATCGTCATTTTTAAAGTGGCATCGATAAAGTCTATTTGAGCGGTAACGACATCATAAAAATTTTAATATGTTTTTAATGGAACATTTTAAATTTAAATATTCTTTTTAAAATTTATATAATTCTAACTTTAAATAGGATTTAATTTATTTTAATTGAAAGTACCCAAATTTTCACAAGATACTTTCTCACATTTTAGGTGAACCTTCAGAATATGATATCAAAACAGCGTTATCAGGTAAGATTGTGAGAATTATTAATTTCTTTTATCTTTTAATTCATTTTTTATCTAAATTTTTTTCCACTCCATTCACAATTCGCACTTTCTTTTGTGTTAGTATTCATCGAATTTTCAATAAAATTTTTTTCTTCTCTAAGACCTTTTTAATCATCTTTTCTTTTACAATGCATGGCTTATTCATGGATATGATTCTTACATAATTTTTTTTTTTTTTTATCTTTAAATTGCATTTAGGTATTTTTCCGCATTTGTTATTTGTTTATTCATTATTCCGATTCCATTATATGCTTTGATAAACAATTTAAAGCAGTGGTCTCCAACTTCCGGGCTACGGACCGGTACGGGTCTGTGAATCAAATAGTACCGAACCACACTAGGAACATTAAATTAGTTCCATTTCATCTATTGTGACTTTTCATGAAAATTACTTTATATTTATTTTTTTTGTTATAACTGTGTGTGAAAGGCATATTTAAACATAACTAAATTAAATTAAGTAGTTATTTTTATTTCATATAATCAAATCAAAATACAGTAGAACGTAGTTTATCCGAACGTTAATTATCCGGAGCGTCAAATATCCGAACCAGTTTCTTCAGAGACCTTGCAGCGAAAAAACGAAGGTGTACAATGGTACAGTGAAAATTAAGTGATTAATTCCCACAATAAAAGTAAAATTGCAACATTTTGCACCTATTTTGCTTTTTCTTGAATCACGTTTTCCACATGTGATGATTTTTAATATTCGTATAGTGTCCGGTTTTATATACTGCATGGATCGCATTCGGTTTTTGGTTATCTGAACAATCGCGTATCCAAAAGGTTCCGGCACCAAATGATTCGGATAAATGACGTTCTACTGTAACCTAAAATATCAACATTCACCTATCACTGGGTCACGGTAAAATTATCAAACGCTGACCGGTCCGCGGTGATAAAAAGTTTGGGGGCATTGCTTTAAAGATTGCATGCTAGGTGGTGTTGCCGTCCATCATTCCTTCGGGAATTTCACCGAGCTAATTTGTACTGTCACCTGTATGGTGCTCAAGGCCTAGGCCAATGACATGCGTACTTCTAGCCCCTTACCACGATGAATTTCGTGGGCCTTGTCCTGACTACGTCAGACAGGTGGCATTAGCCACAACAAAACTTAATATTACGTAGAAATCTAAATGCATGCTCTGTGTCAGGATCCCGAGTAAGTAAATTCTATTCCATATTTGTAGCCTGTGGTACACACAGGAATTTTTCAATGGGGGGGGGGGGAATCCAGGGGCGAAAGTCCACCGTTCTCGCATCATGATCCAATACGCCGTGCAATATATTATTTTACTTTTGATGACTTTCGGGAACAAAGAACAGTACAGGAATTAATTATTGAATAAATAATTAGTATTAATTAACAATATTAATTATTAATAACAAATACGTAATTAAATTTTAATTACTATTTACATAGGATTATAATCAATCGAAACAAATTTAGGGCTAGGGAGTAGCCCTCCTTGTATGTGCCATTGCTTGTAGCAAATTTAAATCAGCTGTTGTTAATAGCCGTTATCGACTGTTTTATTAATACAAACTGTGTCATGAATTCGATCAAGTCGGGGATTGGTAATTCAATCCTTATCCAAAGGGTACGAGCCCCGAAATATTTTTTGGATTCGTGCTAGAACAAAAAATATGTGTAAAAAACCCGTTCAAGTACCGTGTTATTAAAAATCGTGTTAAAAAGAGTTGGTTGTATATTTCTTTATAATTTGTTTTATTTACTGTGCTAAATCTAGCTGTATCTAAGACTCTAGCTGCATAAAAGGAATTAATATCCAGTAATTAATATAGTATATTTTTTGGATTCGCGCTAGAACCAAAAATATCTGTAAAAAGATTTTTTCTTGTTAAAAAGAGTTGGTTGTATATTTGTTTCTAATTTGTTTTATTTACTATGCTAAATCTAGCTGTATCTAAGACTCTAGCTGTATAAAAATAATTAATATCCAGTAATTAAAATAGCACAGGAAACTTAGCAAGACCACAACTGGATCATGCAATATTTTAAAAGAAATGTTAATTACAAAATCAAATTTAATCATTTTTCTTCCATCATCCATTATTTTTTAATTATTTGTCTCTGTTTGCACATTAGCCTCAAAACTTAAGTTTTTCTTTTGAAAAAATATTTTTTTCCTTCTTAAACAGGAGCTGTAAAAAGATTGCCTTTTAAATTTCTATTGGTTATTTATTTATACAACAAAATAGCATCAATCATGCCTTCCATGATAATGAAACTAATGTGCAGATTAATAAGATTTGATGATAATGGCATTAATCTATTCATTAAAGTTATTTTTCTCTTACTATCTGCTGTTACATAACTAAGTAAAAATAGCTAATTATATTAATGTATTTTTTAAGCATTAAACTGTACTAAAAAGTTATATATCCCGTTAAATAAATTTAACGAGCTTTAAGAATTTGGTTTTTTTTTTAAACTTTTTTTTGTATGTTTACTTTGTCGTGTAAATGACCAAATTAATTTTTTAGACTGCCATTATAATTATAAATTCTCATGAGTAATTGTGCTAATTTCATTATTATGGGATAAGTTAAGTGCGTTGAAAAATCCATTTAAATTATATAATAATGAATAAAACGTTAAAAAAGAAATTAATGAACTATAAAACGATTATAGTGTGAGATATATAAATAGGCATACAAAAATCATTTTTAAGCAGTTACTAAAGATATAATACAATGAATTATAAGTTATATGAAAGATGTTGAAAAATACTGATGTAAAATTCTTTTTTATATGTCTATTAAAATAATTAGCCAGGTTTCTTGTAAACATTATTACGCATATGCACAGTAAGCTGTGTATATTTCCATTAGGAAAAGAAAATTTAAATAATGGAATTTATATTGATTATGTCTTCTATTATTCTTGCAAACAACTTCAGTTTCAAAATAAAGAGCCTAATTAGAAATTTTACATCAACCTTTTATTTTGTAAGCGATGACCGTGTTTGCTTCAAACAACCAAAAATTAAACAAATTTTTCATGTTCAAATATAAATATAACAAAGATAAAGCGCTAGGTGCTTTAAAATAATGGGTGGTATAAAGCTTTTCTCAGGACTTAATTACGTAAAATCGGGGTTTAATGTCTATGTAAAATAACGTATTTTAAATTTTAGTTTATCACTTCGTATTCTTTTGCCTTTATTTTGTTATTATTGATTTGCATTTTTTTTAAAAAAAATATTATTAAGTTTGAGTGTTATTAACTCTACATTCAACATTGATTTTAAAATTTGAGTCTTTTCAACCAGTTTGAAAGATTGATTGTGATAAGACAAACAGAATATGCATGGAACAAGAAACACTTCCTTATAATACGATCATCTGCACAGAAACTTTAGCATAGTTAATTTCATATCTCTTTTGTGAAACTGACAAAAAATGTGCAAACGTTGTGAGTCACTTTATTTTCCCCTTAGAGAGCTAATTGAAATATTATATCATCAGTAAAAAATACTGATTATTTTAGGATGAAAAATAAATGGGGAAAAAAATAAGATCTTATTAAAATTGTTTCCTTTTCAAAGGGAAAAATATAATTCAATGATTATTCATAAATTGCTATTTATATTTTCCTTCTGGTATGAAGTTACATTATTATACGAACAATTAATAACAAATCTGGCAAATTTAAACAAAAGCTTTAATTTTTTTATAGAGTTTTAGTACTCTTTCATGATGCCAATGTTATTAATATTAATAAAATTAACCACTTTTTTTGTAATCAGCTCATAAAGTTCTTATAAATTGATGAAATAAATTAAGATTTTTTTTAAATATACATGCAAAAATAATTATATATAACTATTTTACAATAAATTCGGACTCATTAAAAACTATATTTCTGAAACCTCATTTCAAGTATCAAATCTTCAAGTACAAGTAGACCCTCAACAATACTTTACAGCAATAAGTGAACGACCCTTCCTTCTACTGTAGTCCTGATCCCTATGTGGTCTCAACAGTTCCCCTGGTTATCTTACAAAGACCACCTGTCGTGAGAACTCCCCTTCATCCCTCCCATCTTTGGGATCAATTCAGGCAGAGGGGGTGGTAACCCGCTTTCAACAAAACTACCTCAATGGTCCAGTAATCTCCTGGACCTCGTTTCTGTCGATCCGCTATAGACCACCGCGACAGTGCGGATATCCGATAAAATAGGATGAGAAAACCCCGGGGTAAGAGGACTGTATGGAATTCCTCCTTCCCTGTGCGTGATGGAGAGTTTCTTAGGACAACCACCGGCACGATTGGAGGGCGGATCTAATTAATTTGTGGGTGTGTTGGTGGTTTTGTTTCTCGTGTTAGGGGACAGGGATGCGCTTCGAAGTGTGTCTCGTGTATGTATTTCCTATCTTCAAGATTGAAAGGATGGAGAGAGTTTAGGAGGAAAATAATGGTACTCTTTTTTTCCCCCTCAGTTTGCCATGTTTTTGTAGTAAATATTTGAGGAAATCGTTATATGATATTGAAGTTTTTAATTTTTAGGGAAGAAGCATTGCTAATAATTATATTCCTGATGAAATTAAGGTATCCGACGACGTTCGGAACCGTGATTTTAAAAATTCGCATAAATGGATAATTTTCATGATATTTAGTGTCACTGAGATTAGAGTACAAGTATAAAATTGGTTTAAGGACACATTTTGACAAAAAAAATTATTTAAATACAATATTTCGGCAAAAAATTAACTTAGAATAATTTTTTTTCCAAATGTTCTCCTTTTGTGAAAAATGCTTCTATTATAATAATATTTTGCCTGTATATAGCTCAGACCTCTGTACAGAGGCTCAACTAGAAATTTTGAAATATATAACTTAGAAGTGGGTTTATCCATATTTTACGACAACAGAGGGGAGCAATTTTAAGAAAAAAGCGCCAATAATTATTTAAATTGGTGTTAACTCTGAAAAATAATGTGAATTTTTCAAAAATCCTAGTTGAGCCTCTGTAGAGAGGTCTGAGATATATTCAGGCAAAATATTATTATAATAGAAGCATTTTTCACAAAAGGAGAACATTTGGAAAAAAGATTATTCTGAAGTAATTTTTTGCCAAAATATTGTATTTAAATAATTTTTTTTTTGTCAAAATGTCCTTAAAACAATTTTATACATGTATTCTAATCCAAGTGACACTAAATATCATGACAATTATCCATTTATGCGCTTTTTTAAAATCACGGTTCCGAACGTAGTCGGATACCTTAATTCAAAAATGAGAGAATATTCCATGTACAATAAGAAAAAAATCAAAGCATCTTCAAGAGTTATAAGAAATATTTCAAATACATAAAATAAATAAATAAAGTTTTTATCAAAAAAAGAAATTCAAAATTGTGTTGTTGTTTTTTCAGCTCAAAGTTAAGAAGATTTGAGTTTACTTTAATTACTTATATAACCTGATTAATATAATATTAAATATACAATGATGAGAAAAATATTAAAAACAAAAATTAAAATTGTATAATAATGTGAAACAAAGTAACTTATGGTATTTGTGGGGAAAAAAAAGTTAAATAATACTAAGCACAAGGGATTAATGATTCTCTAGATGACTTTAATTAGATAGCTTGTTTTTGATTAATAATCTTACTTTTTTTTTTTTAAAAAAAATGCTTAAAAAATGCTTTTCATTAGGAAGTAAATTATTTATATAAAATATAAGCTATTATATGTCTTAATGTGTAACACAATATAATTTTTAACTATGTGTTCATTCGAACAGTTTCGAAAATATCAAAAACTATTTATTGATATATTACATGAATAATTGATTTTTCTTTCAAGAAACATAATTTATCATCTTCAAAGCGTAGTAGTTAATTTAAAGTATATGAAAATGGTTCATAAATATATTTTTCTTGGGTTTATAGAACTCTATTTTCTATACATCATATTGACTTTACATTTTAATGGATATACGATATTGAAAGCATCATTGCAATTAACTGTTGGGCATAGTATCCTTTTATTTAATAAAACAGCAACGATGTATTTATTTCCCATTTTATTTTATTTTTATATACTCCTATATAAATTATTTATACCGTTTTTGTTTTTTGTAAAAAAATGTGTAAACTAAAGTGGATTTTAAACAAAGAGGTTATACCATAAATAAGTTATAATTTGAAGCATTGATTGTTAATTGCTTAATTGTTTTGAATTAAGCATTTAAATAATAGTTTCTTAATATATTTTATGTTCAATAATAAAAGTTATTCATACATTTTTTTTAAAATTTATTATTGCTGATGTATCATATGTATGCGATTTTTGATGAAACCTAAATTTTAAAAGTATTTTTTAAAAAAATTAAATGAATATACATAAATATAACGTTTATACAAAACAAGGACATATTTAGTTACGGTTTAGTTATATGTAGGCCTTATCCCTTGATGGGCTGTTGCGCCACTGAGTCTAGTTATATGTAAGTTGCTTTAAAACATTGGCAGGAATCGGAAATTTTATTATTTTATTTGAACACTGACACAATATATTTATGATATTTATGTATGTGTGTACTTATGAGTTTCTGGTGATTTGATTAAGCAATACGCTTTAAAAAGAAAATATTCTATTGATTTTAATTTAATATACGTATTCGGTTCGACAAGACGCCTTTCATAACAAAAACAACCTTCTGATAATTTTTACCAATATGCAAAGTAATATAAGTCTGAATATCACAAATAAAAAATAAAATGTTAACGGGCTGTCAATAAACCTATAAATTTAATAATGTAAAACGAGCATTTTATTATCTTGCATATTTTCGACAACATGTTTGTCAAGTTAAGAATAATTAGATATAGTTAGATTTAACTATTCTAAAAATAGCGATGCAGAATTTATAATATGGTTAGCCACCAAGGGGTAATGGCATTAGATATCAATAAAATGTATTTGACCACTTTTCAAAAACCTACTTTCCCCAATAATGAAAGAAAATTTCCCATATATTGCAACATTGGTAAATTTCTTTACAAAATTCGGAATGAAATACAGCAAAACTCGTATAAAATCAAACATTTTTTTTTATCAATCCATGGATGTGTAATGTTTATTTACATGTAATCAGAAAGCCAAGAAACGATTTAAATACCGGAATCTTTTGAAAGGAAAAAGTATGCAATCTTTAATGCGAGAATAGTTTTTTTATAATTTGGCTTTCAAGATGAAAATCAAAGATAAAGGCAGATTTTTTTAGTCGAATTTAAAATTTGCATTCAGTAGACTAGGAATTTTTTTGCGAATTCACCAATATAGTAGCTTTACAACTAAACAATAAATGTAGGAAGTTATATTCTGTAATTAGAACTAGAAAAACGATTTAATAGTTTGCAATACTGAGTATACTGCTTCAAATTCATTAAAATTTGAATAATTCACTTTATAATACTCGTACAAAACCTTAGAGTAAAATTTCATTCTCAAAAACCCCAAAAAAATAAATAAATATCCACTTGGTTGGATCGTGGATATATTTAGAAAGAAGAATTATTATTCGAATCCTACCCATGCCGAAAAAATGTTCTATGGCAGGGATGTCCAACTCACAAATGACACTGCTGGCCACTTCAGAAAAACATTATAATCTCGTGGGCCGCATATAAAAATATGTACATTTATATCAGATTTGGAAACAAAAAACATTTATTGTAGTGAAAATTTAAAACGAAATGAATTATTATTATTATTTTCATTGTTTTTCATGTATACAGACATAGATAATATAATAATGTGTATATAATATAATAATAAAATGATCAAATAATATTTAAATTTTACAGTTGCCGTTTTCTTGAAAATTACGGAGTTCCTTTTGAATTGATCTTTCGTTAGTTATAGTTGAAATTTGATTGTGCTGTCATTCTCAAACGATTAAGCATACATTGTTTTTTTTTTTATCTTAGCCGTCCTGAACAATTTTTTGAAATTTTAAAAAACATCTCTGGCTGCCTCTTGGTTTTTGGGCACTCCAAACAGAAATGGAGGAGGACAAATGAAAGACGCACACACTGAGAATCATGTACAATCCATAGTAAATAATATGCATAATGCAATTCGGAATTTATTTAAAAAGTAATTTATTATAGTGAAATAAAACGTAACTGTTTGATAAAATATAAATTTATTATAATCTAAAGGACGTTTCTACTATTAAAAAGGATTTATTTTAAAACAAGAATAGTTAACAGCCAAATGCATTGTAGATTTATGTATATATATAAATTTCCCCTTAAATAAATTTCAAAATGAAAAGGTTTAAAACCTGACATATTAAATTTTTTTAAAAAAGAGTCGGTGTGGGCCGCAAATTACGTACTGGTGAGCCGCGTGTTGAACACCACTGTTCCATGGTAAGGAAATTAAAGGGAAAAGATTAACTAAAACAATTTCAAAATTTAGTGTTATCTCAAAAAAATTGAAAAAAAATTGAAGAATTAATTCTGGTTAGATGATTTTAGACTCAAAATAAAATTATTTTTCTATAATTAACTAATCCAAAACGATGGTTATTAATAAATGATTAATGAAAAATAAATATAGTACAAAGCCCATTACAACACATTTCATAACTCAGCTCTCCCCCCACCCCCACAGTATCGAGTAGTCCGAGCTAAAACTTTTTTGGTGTTCCGCTGTATTGTGCAATGTAATTTCGACAATATGATTTTTTTTTCAATTTCAATACTAAAGAAGTAATTATATGTACTAGACGTGTGCTTGTTTTTCCTGAAACTATTTTGTGGGTGTACCCTTAACAAAATATATGTTAAAAAAGTAATAAAATATCCGTATATCTTTAAAAATATTACTCTAACTTTTGGCCGTAAAAAGCTCAAATACTTAAACATTATTTTGTGGCAATAACTAACATAAACAAATAACAAAAAAAATTTTTTTTTTAAGTCAATTCCTACTTAAATCAACAAAGCAAATTTTTATTTTTTAGCTACTTTTTATTAAATAGTTACAATTAAAATAAATATGCATATACATCTGACAGAATCACAACATTAAGTGGTAATTAATTTTTATTAATTATCATTAAAGTATCGCATTGTCATCCAAAGTAATCGTGTGTATAAAATTTCTGTTCAACTGAATGCTTTAAAAAGTGAAAAAAAAATCTTTTTCAAGTTTTGACACAAGTCGCCAAAAATGATGTCAACCTGGCTGTATTTGTAATTATTTAAATAATTAGTTTTAATCAATTAATTTTTATTAATTATAATTAAATTATTGTATTGCCATCTAAAATACTCAGGTATTTAAAATTTCAGCTCAATCGAACGCTTTAAAATGTATTTTATTAACAATTCAGTACTTCACCAAGATAAATAAATATATAGAGAATGCGAACTAATAGTAGGAATTGAAAAAGGACACCTTTTCTACATAGGTAGATCTTGACATTTTGAAAAAAATCTTTTCAGTTCTCTATAATTGCCATGGCGGGAAAAATCGTTCTTCTAAATTCTTTGCGCATACATTTCCTCTTTGCATTAGTTATAGCTTCAATTGTTCTAGAAATGCTTATCTTTGTTTCTCATTGAAGTTTAATTCATGATATATTCATACCAAACTGATAAATTAGATCACAGTGTTAAAGGTCATGTCATGATAAGAAAAGTTTCCATTGACTCTTTTTCGAAGCAGTGCTCTTTAATTCTCATATGATTGCTGTAATAAGCAACAGCTTTAGAGAATCATACCTCTTAATTTTCAACCCCTTTAAATTAACGTCTGAATGTCGGGAACTGAAACGAAACAGATTACGGAAAGTCCTCCTTTTAGTAGTCTGAAAGCTTAATTAGAATTTAGAGCCTCACACGCTCTTTGGCGTGAAAAGGGGACATTTATTATCCTTAGGAGAAACACATTTGAGAGAATCCAATGCTATAACCCAAAGAAAGACGGTATTTTTCTCTTCTATTCTCCACGAAATGATCTTAGCTTCCGTTGTTCATTTGGAATCAACTCTTGAGTTAATCTCTTGTTAAACCTGATACTATTAGCTGAAAGACTTAGGCAGTAATTTGTAGGATATAACTTAAACTAGCTACAGAGAACATAAATTTCAAGGAAACAAAACTTGGTAACAATATTTAGATTGGGTCTCTAGAGACGTAATTGATTTGTGATAATGGCATAAGTGACATTTCCGATTAGGAGAAATAGCAAGTGTAATAATAGACGAAACTTTGTGTAAAGGAGAGAAGAATGTTTTTGAAAAGAAGTAAAATAAATATATTAAGATATATGTTTGTAGATAGTTAATGTAGGATTTATTTTTCATACAAGCTAATTTTAAAAACAGATAATGACTTATGACAGTGCTTCTCAAACTTCCAATATTTAATCATAATTTGCATCGCGCCCCCCTCCATAGAATAGTGATGCATTAAATTCAATAATACTATGACGTTAAACATACAATACGACTTAAACCTCTTTCACCCCCAACGTATATAAACGTCTCGCTCAGCCACTGTGTTTATTGCCCTCACTCGTATATATACGTCTTTCCGAAGTAATTTCTTTTCTGTGAACAGCTATCCATAAAATTATTCTGAAGGCTTTAGAAATCAATAGAATGACCTTGACAGTGTTTGCAAAGGATTCACTTATTTCAGAGAGGATTTGATTATTTATTCCTTTTCTACCACCCACCCTCTCAATACACCACATACATTTACCTACGAGCTAAACGGGGACACTGGAGAGCGAATCGAATAATTTTTAATCGGGCTTTAAGTGATTAATTATAAACCGTACAAATTATCAAGATAAGTGTTAAAGTATCCGACTACGTTCGGAGTCAAGATTTTTCAAAAGCATATAAATGGATAATTTTCATGATATTTAGTGTCACTTAGATTAAAATACAATATGGCAATTATAAACTTCTCCCTAACTTAGTATTGTTAAGTTAATTATAAAATATATTGCACACACTACTGATACATTTATAAGTGTATTGTATTGCAGTGATCCGCAACCCCCCGGTCCGCGGACCGGTATCGGTCCGTGGATCAAATGGTGCCGTGCCGCCTAAAGAACATTAAACTATTGATCTGGTACTGCTCCTCAGTGCCGATAGTTATTAAAACTGAGATGGGCACATTAGGCCTTGGCCCTCATGCACTGTTGCATCTCTGAGTTCAGTGCCGATTTAAGCTCATTTCGGGCCCTGGGAGCAAAAGATCTATGGGCACTCTTGTCACTGGAGGATTGAAATTTATAACCAGAAAATCTGTTTCAGTCCACCTTATCCGGGCCCCGGGCTCCTGGAGGCCGGCCCCAAGCGCCCAATGGATAAACCGGCTCTGGCGGAGTTTAGTTTATTTTATAAATTAGACATTTACACTAGAATGATTTTAAATAAAACTATAACAGTATTTTATGTGACTCATATTTATTGATTTTTATGGTACAATTTATACATTTTGAGATGAAAAGTTAACGAATGAATGCATTATTTTAAAGCGACTTACTTCTACAATTATTACTTCTACAATGTGGATCTCGACCCAAAAAACAATTGCCCATTCCTATAAATAACTAATGAATAAAATTATATCAAGTGTCTTCTTTTATTTAATATTGATTGAGATAAAACTAGATTTATTTAGAATATTTAGAACAAGTATAATACATCATCAGAAATTTGAAAGAGCTTTTTATTTATTTTCTGAGACAAATAAAGAATAAATTTTATAAGAAAAACTCTCTTTTGTTATAAAAATATTCATAAAAAAAGTTGTTCTGAAACCACTGCTGCTTTGTATGTTTAGCTTGGAATTATTAAACATTGTCAGAACGATCCTTTCTGCAACGAATGAAAGGTTACGTCTGTTAATGTCGTCAAGGTTGCCAATGATAGCGTGATTTGTTACAAAAGCTTTTCACTAAAAAAGCGGCTTATGATTTTTCCAATCACGCTCTTTGGCGTGTAAGTCAAGCATTAATTCAATACTCAAGACAGCTGACCCTTGTGGTATCAGATAGAACTAAGCTTATTTTCTACAGAAGTACAAGAACCATTATGTACATTTAACAATAACGAATTGTGCTACTTTTAACATGTTCTAAATTTTCTAGTTGAATATTTGTCTTATGGATTAGAAAAATTTGTTTCACCATCTAGATTTTCTTAAAAAAATATATATATTTCTTGGCTTGAAAACTTTTGATTTTATTAGAAATAAAGTATTTATTTCCTTTTAAATTTTAGAATAATATTTTTTTTTTGGTTTTGGTTAGAATTTCAATGCAGAAAATGTTTTTTTTATTCCAATTGAGAAAAAAAAACGATAATAAGGACAAAATTTTCCTGGTCAAATTTAAGAGAAAGAATGGTTTTTCAATTTATGAATCCCATGTTACAAAACATATAAAGTTATTTTGTTTCCATAAAACTGGAATACAAGCAGAATATGATGGAAATCAACAGACACAATTCAATAAATGTTAGAGCTTTGAAAAATTATAAATGCAGCAAAAAAGTCAAATTACTGTTTTATAAAATTGAGCTTCTTAAATCTGTACATTTTTATACTACTTCAGAGTAAAAAAGAACCAAATAAAGCTGTATTTTCTTAGAATATCAACTTTGTATAAATGTAAATTTAAAAATGTTCATCTTTTAGAAAAATTGAAGATTCTAAGCTTTCGAATTTTAAAGGAGACTTACAAAAAATTTTCAAAAAAAAAAAAAAAAAATCCAGAGATTTTAGTAGGTATATCAGTTAATCAATTAGTTTTAAGTATGAATTTCCAGTATAACTTATTTTACTTGATGATGTTAAAAGAGTTCGACATTTGTTAAGTTTAAGCCTTCAGTTATTTATATTAATGCTTCTTTATTTAGAATAAGTATACTTCAGCTTAAACCTTTTAATACATATTACCTTCCACTTATATTGAAAGTATCTCATCTGCAAGAAAATATTATTCAGGTTTTTATATTTATTAAGGTACGTTACCAATTATGTTTAGAAATTTTTAACAAAAACACAAATAAATTACAGTTTTTCAAAGAAATATCAATCTTTCATATTTACAATAAATAAATAAAATAAAATAAAAGTTAAAAAAAATTATTTTTTTAAAAAATGACTACCTTGAAAAAATATTTAAAAGTGTTTTTCCCTCCGTCTTGTTCCACTTATAACATATTGAAATAAATATGAAAAAATAGTGCAATATAAATAAAATAAACATTTGAACGTGAATATCTGTAGAATTGCTTTACTTGTATAGAGTAAACTTGATGAATATGAGAAGATTTTACAAATACCCTTATTAGCCATAATGATTTTAAGTAGGTGCATTCGTAATGTGGCTTTCGCAGTGCTCATGCGTCATGGCGACTGAGTGATTTGTTTATCATTGTGTGGTTTAAACAAAAGTGCACACATACCATCTCTAATGTAAGTACAAATACTTGATACTTCAAATCGGGGTTGTTGTTTTATTTTATTAACCTTACTCAAGATTTAACGTACAAAATTACTAATTTTGCATGAAGCCTATAAATGATGTTGCTGTTTTTTCCAATCCCCTCAGAGAAGGAAAGCCTACACCAAGTCCATTTGACCTTTCCGCGTAAGTGTCACACACCAGGCCTTGCTCTTCATACAACTGTCTCTGGGAAATGCTCCAGTAGTCCAGAAGATGAGCAGGAGAAGCAGGAAGAGAGCAGGGACAGATAAAGAAAGACTTTATCCCCTGCACAAAAGTAATACTACGCAGGTGACCGCTTCTAAAACTCTCCAAGGCCGTCTGATGTGAGTCCTGGAACTCCTGCACTGTATAGATAGGCCAGGACTCTTAGCTGCGTACCAGTGGTGAGAAGGAGAGGTTCGCCAAGTCAAATTCATTTTAACTCTTTGGAGAGAAGGAATTTTCAAATGGGTTAAGGCAGTGGATAGATAAATCACAACCCCTAACAGCCAGCTCATCAGCTGCTTCGTTCCCAGGCACACACAAATGTGATGGTATCTACTGGAGATATACTTGTATCTTCTGGCCACACACACAAGCCTGGCTAATTTGGATAAAATATCTAGAACAGTACTGACCATGATTTTTGGCCAATTCTTCAAATATTGGATGGAGATTCTGCTGTCAGTCAGGATCCAGATACTGTCCTTATAAGAGTTGAGAGCATGATCGAGAACCTATAAATGATTGTAATCTTACGTGAGTATAGTATCCATTGTCGAGAGCACAGGATTCATTCTTTCCACTTTCGACAGCAATAATGCCACCTATTGAATAATAATAGTGGAAAAAATATACTCAGTAAAATTATTGGTAATATGGACAGTAATGGTAATGGATCACTGAACAAAATAGTGTCATCTCAGACTACCTCATCTATACCGACTCTCTTTCCTGCTAGGATTCTCTTAAGAGTATTTCTTCATCTAACAACATAATTGTCCAGATCCAAAAGCAACTTAAAAGCCTAAAAGATAAAAACATCTCAACATATTTTGCTTTTGTTCACGGACGCACGGGCTTTCTTGGAAATGAGTGTGCCGCTTGGCTTGCAAAAGCTGCAACCAAGCTCAAAATTTACATTGTCGTTAATATTGCTAAATCATTTTACAAGAAGATTATAAAAGAAAGAACTGGTGAAGTCTTGGAACCAAGACTATCTCATTCCAAATAAAGGGAGCTTAACAAAGAAATTTTTGTAACCATTGATAAGAGACTGCCATGCCTTTATTTTTATACTAATTACAAATAACCCGATTTCTCACTGGTCATGGTAACTTTAAGAGCTACTTGAATAAATTTAATTTAGTTCTTTCATTTTCCTGTAATTGTAATATTGGTGGCAAGGAAAATGTAGAACATGTGCTCCTTCTGTGTTCCAGTTATGTCAGAAAGAGAAACATCCTAAAACTGGCTTTCAAGAAACTTAATATAAATTGTCCACCAAATTTTCACCAACTTATTTCTACCAGAAGTGCTGTAAAATGTTCTGTTGATTTGTTGTAAATATTTGTAATTCTTCCTCATTTTTTTTCCTTCTTTCAATTGCAATGCGTGATTAATGCTTACTTCTATGAGCATCTTTGCGGTGCACGGGGATTTAATAATGGTTTTCAACTAAACAAAAATATGGGCAGTACCAGAATTTGTTGAAGCAATGCTTTCCAACCTTACTCCGAGACCATCTTGTCCTTCTACCACGTCCTTTGAGTTCATTTTCTACCATAATCATCTTCCTTTTAATAACTTAGGAATAATTACAGCAGCACAGTGTTCATGTATATTCACTGCTGAATTCCCACTTTCAGCATTTTTGGAGGTGTTGAGTTCAAGACAGAAAACAATCTGCAGAAATTGCCAAAGACGTCAGAATATTGCAAGAGATCTAACAAGTGCATAAGACCTGGCTTATACGAAAATGATCTTAAATAAAATATGGTGATCGTAGAGAAGATGTAGAGGCAAAATGCAGAGTAACAGCAAGTGACAGCAAACAGAATGCTTCATGCATTTGTCAACTATTATGATGAAAATCAAGGGCAAGAATGGGTGTCATGTTGTGGCTCTTATTCGTCCTAGTTCCATGGAGAATGTGTCGAGTTAAGAGTTTATTCATGTACCATTATAAGGACCATAGAAAGTTTAAAATACCTTATTTTTGGAACATAAGAAAGTGTTTTAGCGTAGTATACTTCCAGTTAAGAGTTTTTGGGTCCTTATTTGCCAAGTTTACCCTATGTATACAAGTTAAAATATTTACAAAACATTCAGGCTTAGAATCTTCAAATTCCTTATGAAATGAATAGCTTGAAATTTAAACACCCACCCCTATACACCATATATGTATGACAGGCCCCAGGTCTGCTGGTAAAATGAGGAAGGCATCCTTCTATAAAATAACTTCTTTATTTCGCTTCCATTACATAAAATCCAACATGGTGGCCCTTTGGCGCGGAACCGAGTAGAACATTAACAATACTTCGGACAAGAGTCACCAGCTAAGCCTTTTTGAGTAAGCGTTCTTCTTCGTCAGCGCTTGCTCCACCTTTAAATAGGCTTATTTACTCAAAAATCCGTACACGATGGTAAAGAGTTCACTCTATATTTATTTATTAGTTACTTAATTTTGAACCTAAACTTTTCAAACCTGATATATATATATATGTATATATACATAATTAGGCATTTTTAAATGAATTAAAATATATGCAAAGATAAAATTTAGCGAATAGATTTTTGACTACAGAACGCATTTAAGACTTAAGGTTCAATCGAACTTTTAAATTAAAGTTCTTACAGAAATATAGAAACGAATTCTCCCGGCTGTAGGTTAACTGATACTTCTAAGAACGTAATTTCTTTAACGACATTTCTTTGTTAGTAAAACTATACTCTCCTTACTAATAAGTTCCTTCTAAAAATAGTTTAAAATTCGGGGGAAGGGCCCTTGGAATTATTCTTAAAATACCATTCAGTTTTTCTCATCCTGTGTTCGATAGCGGAATGACAAAACTTTGATGATTAATGATCCTTATTCTATCAAATTCTTTGAACCGAAATTAATCTAGAAAAAGTATGATTTATTATTCAGCAAAATATATTAAGTTTTTCATGCGTAACGGGAAAATCACTGCATTAATATAAGAAGGTAGCTTATACAACTATAAAAGCTTGAAGAAATGAATTCATCTCAGAAAAAAAATACGGAATTTAAAGCAATACATGCGAGCCAGGTGATTAATTGTTTGCTGTAATATTTTCATACATTAACTCATTATATTTAAGATAATAGAAGTGTAAGTAGGTTGTAAAGCAAATGTTAGATGGTTTAAGTTTTGTGTTCCTATAAAAAAGCCTAGATTTATGAAGGGTAATTTGAATTATAATCAAATTAATCATTTTTAAATTAACAAAACAATTATTAAGTGTTTAAATATTAAAAACAGCCATTTTAACATTACATTTTTATACATGTACATCATTAGTATTACATTTTATTAAGATAATATAAAGTTACATTTCATTTTTTGTTAATTCTAGAAATATTATGGAAAACCCATTTAAAATTTAGATTTCTCGTATTGAATTTTACAGTTGTTTCTATAAATGATAAATTATTCCATTGAATAAAAATATAATAAAGTATAGATTTTTGCAAATTTTAACACAACTTTGCTGTCAGTTGAGTAACTGATAACAAAGTTAAAAAGTAGTAGATTTCTTTTTCTCTCATCAAGGAATACTGTTGTTTCTTAATTTAAGAACAACTAGAAATAATATCAAAAAGGAAAATATATAATTTCATTAAGAATGAAAACATGGATAAGTATAAGAACTCATAAAACTGATCTGTATTTATATATTATAAGGTCCTCTTATTTCTTCGAACCAAAAATAACTTCTCCAAATGACGCGATATGCAGCCAATTCTGGAAAACCGTTTATATGCATGTTACAAAACAATAAATACAATGACAGCATTTCGCAATCTTTTGAATTGGCGATGCCACTTTATTTGTTGAAATTAGTTTATGGTATTTTCTGTAAGTACCAAGGGATCAATATTTATTTTTATAAATGCTAAGAAGAAAGAAAAAAAAAACACTACCTGATTACAAGTTTGGCAGGTAAATTGCAGTTTATGATTTTTAGTACAACAACATATTTAATTTTTGTATGCAAATAATAGTTTCAACTATCTTGTGTACATGTTATTAAAACACATACAGTGCTGAAAAAATTAGGGAAGCACATGAATTTAACAAAATTGCACAAATATTTCTTCTGATAACTGACGTAAAACATCCATGTTTTAAAGTGGAACATAAAACAGAAAAAGAAAACTTCATATGCAAATGAACGTTCATGACGTCAAAAACCAGAAAAAAGTATACAATTGCAGAAATAGATATCGTAGAAGCTATTGTTATTTGTTGTCTCGGTGTCAAAATCCAACTTTTCTGCTAAAATGTGAAAAAAAAAGTGAATGGGAAATGCTACGACAAATTAATCTACTGGAATCCATGGCTGGGTGTATTTTCAAAAGACTGAAATCCGGGCAAGCACAAAAAACTGTTGGGAAGGCTGTTGCAATGGCAAGAAGTGCTATTAAAAGGCAGTGGAATCGATTAAAAGAAATATGGCATGTTCGATGTCGAGAAGGACAAGGTTGTCCACGCGCTGCCGTTTAAAATAATGAACGATATATCACGTTAGCAGCTCAACGAGACAGAAGAGCCAGTGAGACGCAGATTCAAAGAGAGTTTTTTTTTTGGCAACAAGACGAAGGATATCAAACCAAACAATCCGAAATAGGCTTTATGAGTGTGGTCTGTATGCACTTAGGTCAATGGCCTTTTTTTTAATTGACAGCAAGGCACCGCCCGACCCCAAGAAAGTGGGCTGCTGAACATCGAGATAGGATGCAAAGTGATCAGAATCAAGTACTTTTTAAGGAAGAGTTCCAATTCAATTTAGAGTATGACACTAGATGTGTTTTGGTAATGTAAGAACGGGACACTCGAAACAACCTTATATTCATTTAAGAAAGATCCCATTACAGACAAGGTAGTTTGAGAGTATATGCTGGGTGGACGTACTGACTTGCATATCATTCGGAATATCACTTTTACTGCTCAAAGGTATACATACGAGATCCTGAGACCCCATGTCGTATTTTACACCTCAATCTTTAATCATTCCTTCCTTTAAATCCATTATAATCCCAAATTTCTTATACCTCATCTTGTGGAAAACTTTCTTGAAGCTAAAGCAATACAGCGTATGGAATGGCCAGCATGCTATCCTGATAGACCGCATTTCATCAATAATGAATTAGTATTCCTCAAAGTTTCATCGATAACCACATCGAATTGACTTCAAACAGGTGTGCGGTAATCTTTTCAGCTCTAGGAGACCACACACCATATTAAACATTCCGTATCAGTTTAAAAACTATCAGGGTTTTTTTCTTTTACACTTAACCAAAATGTAGACTTGAAGCATTATTTCGTGCTTTTTATATCATTCCAAAGGATTAAGTTGTCTTACAATATTTTTTTGCCTCATTATTTTTGTATTGCGTTTTGTAACATCCGTAGTTTTCATCTTACGGCTTGGCGTAGCAATTGAGCAACGGTTTCTGCACTTTATTTACTTGCTCCCCTTTTTTTTCAGAATTATACAATAATAGTAGTGTAAAATCGTAATACAAATGTTTTCATTGGTATAATATATATTGAGTACATTATTGGTGAAAGCATATTGGAATTGTAACATAAGTAAAATTGAATAGTAATTAGTTTATTAATAATCTTGTAGATAAAGCAATAACCCTCTGGGTAGTTAATAAGCTAAAAGTAAGCAGCATAGCTGCAGATAAGAGTTTATACAGCTATAATAGATGAAAAATTTGAAAATTAATATTAAGGTGCTACTAAGTTATGGAATATTACATTTAACATTAAATATAAGAATCTTAAGCCTCTCCAAATAATGTAAATATTAAAATGAATCTAGCTGCATCTCATAAAGAATGCAAAATACAAAGTAATTGTAGCGCAAATTTCTAAAGAGAGGGATATATTTCATTTAGAGATTCAGATTTCTATTATTAATGTGGAATTAATCTCTATATGTTTACCTGGAAACTTCATTTCATTTGATGGAATTGCGCTAGACACGAATTCCAGCATTTATTCATTCATGGAATTGTCTATTTCTCCATTGTTCGAGATTAAAATCCTGAAAAGATATATCTCTGAATGATTTGCAACAATTTGAATTATGTAATTTTCTGTCGTCTTCCTCGCACCGTTGAACCTTTTCAAGAGTTTAATAGGAAAAGGGACATTCAAAATGGAGCCAGAATGATAATAAGGCTGTGGAGGATTTATATTATGCTCCAGTGATGTTTACTCGGGCTAAAATGGGAATAACTAGTCATGCAAATATTTTTCTCTATGAATTGTTACGGTTTAATTAGAACTTTGAAACATTGAATCCATTAAACTAAATATTAGAAACACAGTTATAAAACACAGATACAAAAACTACTTCTATACTATGACAACATGTAGAGATTTTTACATGCTTGCTAACATAAATGATACGAAGGTAGATGCGTTATAAATATTAGGTGCAATGCAATTAAATGCATTAATTATTTTTTATCTTTGTTCCTCCGGAACATATACTTTGACTCTGGGAGAAATTCAAATATTAATCGGAAGTTTGTAGAATTTTAAACAACAATCCGAATTGCTAAAATATCACTTGAAGACATAGAGTGTTTCGAAAACGATCGTTCAAACTGTAGTAGAGAAAGAATTCGAAAGATAACAATTTCTTTCAAAACATTATGGACACAAATGAAAGCATAATGTTGAAGATCGCATTGAACAGCTTTAACTTAAGTTCTTCCACAAAGCTGTTTGATAAGTGTATCTTTAGTTGATTATCAGAACCATGAATCAGTATTCGTCCAATGAAGCGGCAACTAACATACAATGCACCTGGAAAATGTAGTCTTAAATTTGCGCAAATGAATAGAAAATGTTATCTCAAACGGCGCATAATGCGTTTGCATGCGTTCATCGACAACTGTGAGAATCTGGACCCTTTGTATCTGTTATAATACAGGAAGACGCTGAATGACGCCGGACAGTTGCAATCGAGGAAGCTATTATACAATTTTTAGAAAAACGACCAAATTCTACTACAGAAGATATTTCTCGTTGGTATGCCAATATATTCAAAAACCTAATGGATATTGATTATTTTCAAACAATGTAGCCACCTTCAGCAGACAACTACTATAAACATGTGGTATTTTGTCAATGGTCCCCGATTCTAATTGTTAAGTACGCGCCCTTTTCACCAAAGAGATGCCCTTCACTCATAAACATGTTTTTAACATACACACAATTCACCTCTGAGGATTATTCCTAACATGTAACAGTGTTTAGCCGTCAATATGCGGACTGAGATCAGTAACGACTGGTTGTTGGGATTGAGTTTACTAACCCTCGGAGTAAACACTGATAAATATTTCCCATTTATTAAGATTATGTTATCGAATTTTCTAAGCGAGGCTCTTACTGTTATTCGGAGACAAATGTGGTACCAGTTTAACAATCTTTCGTCAACTTATTTACTTTTACTATTTCTGTTTGTTTTAGAAACCTTCATGTTTAGGTAAAATAATGAATTTCGTTCTTAACACACATTTATGTTTTTCTATTCTATAAAATACGTTGTACATTGTTTAACTTGAAACTGAGGGAACTGAAAGATATATGTGTGTGTGTGTAAAAGAATTTCGTGCTAAAAAATATCAAAAATAAAACACATACTTAACAAAATTGTTTATTAGAGTACATTGTATTTAGATAGATATGTACATGTGCATGTATTTATTAAAAATCAATAAAACAGTAACGTTCACATAAAATTAATGAAATTTAATATAAAATTTTCCAAGTTTTTTGAATAACAAAATATTTATTGAGTTTTTGAAAATAATCTGATATCTTTTTCTGTATTGTCTTTTTTACCACCCAATTGTTAAAAAAAGGGTTCGATGCCGCCCATTTTGTTAAGTTTTGTTATTATTTTCATCCTTGGAATGAGCATTTAAATAACTGAGCATACTTTTCATGAAGTTCCTCATTTCGGATGATGTTGGAACAGGAGTTACATTATTCGTTTCATTTTCTTCGTCGAAATCTGCATCAATGATATTTTTTGAGTTTTGAACAAACTCCAAAATGTCTTGTTCTGAGATAACTGGGGCTGTACACACATTATCATCATCTACTGCAACGGATTCTTCCAATGATACAGTAGGATACTCCCGTGTTGTTCATTATAGGGGAAATATTTTCGTGTTAAGCGATTTTCATTTCGTGTTAAGAGAAAAAAAGGCATACATACATTGTTGTTTGTTGGGACCATTGTATTATTTCGTGTTAACCGATGTTGCGACTCAAGCGTTTTCACGTTAAACGTATTTCATCGCATTCTCAAAATTTTCGAAAGTGCTACATACTTACTTTTTTTCAAATATTAATTAGTCCTAAATTTATCAGCATACAATTGAAAAATTTAAAGTTCTTCGTAATTGCAAGGATATTTATAATTTTTTAAAAAAATTGTTCGGAAATTAATATACAAAAATAAATGGTGCTCAATAGGAAATATTTGAAAAAAATATTGCCTCATTTAAAATTTTAAAAATACACTTGCATAATGCGCTATTTATAGAAAAATAAGGGATTTCTAATGTTAACGTAAAATTTATTGCATTTTAATTTACCGCATTTTTAAACTTTAAAAAAATAGTATTCTTATAAACCTGGAATATTTAACTTACTTTGTCTTTTTATAAAAAAAAACATAAAATAAATAAAACTTTTATCTCTTAATTTTTTTCGATAATATTTTTCCGCGTTCTCCAAAAAAGGATAAATTGGGCCACTTTGCTTTTAGGTGTAACTTCCCTTTAATAATGCAATGTCATTATATAGTGAATGTGGTTCCTATTTTAGAATAAAACTAATAGATTTTTTTTCTGCACACTTACTTCACTTTATTAAATTGAAGTTGCTTCAGACAAAGCCAGTTTCCTTTCTAGTAATGTATTAGAATCAAGGATTTGAAATATTTAATGCATTGTAATAATTATTTATAAAATTATATATTCATGAGAGTTCAACGCTTAGATTTTTTTTTTATTGTTTAATAACCAATTTGGTAAGAAACCTCGTTGTATATTAACTGAATATTTTCTCAAAGAAAAGAAGAAGAAAAAAATACTTCTGGAAGCATTAATAGTAATCCTATAAGATAACTTTAAAAATAAGTGTATGACTTTACAAAAAAAAAAAAAAAAAAAAAAAAATGAAAATGATATAATTTGATAAAAGAATATAATTTCATGTACATGAAATTTCTTGTCGAAGGCTTTAGGTGTCATCCTTGTCACTTGACCATGATTCAAAATTTCGAGGTCCGTCACCAAAAACTCTCTTGTAGTTGAATAGTGCACAACATTAATATTAATTTGGGCTGAATGACGAGTGCAGGGAACTGGAGAAAATTTCCCTTCAATTCAGTTCCATGCCTAAATTGTGGAGGTGGAGATAGGTGGTGTCGCCATCTATCGTTCCTTCAGGAATTTCTCCGAGCTAAATCGTACTGTTACCTGTATGGTGCTCAAGGCTAAAAGCCAACGACAGACGTACATCTAGCCCATTGCCACGATGGATTTCGTGGGCCTCGATCTGACTATGTCAGGCAGGTGGCATGAGCAACAACAACAACAATATTAATTCACTCACACATCTCATAAAAATACGGAGAATAACCTTTGGATCTTACGGCTGTTTTCGCAAAAGTACGAGAGCCTGAGCTAAGCGCGGATCACATTTTCAGACAGAAAAATGCCTCAATTTTTATGAAAATTTGCGGCATTATAACTCATACATCTGTTAAAAATATAGCAATTCTAAAATTTCAAAAAATTCCGTGAATATTGTTTTTTTTCTCACTTCAACACGTGAAAGGATAGCTCATTTAACATTATGGTACAGGAAAACAAACGCAAAACACATTTTATGCCAGAAACAAGTAATATAAAAAAAAAAAAAAAATAAGTCACAATCCCTACTTAGATCAACAAAGAAACATTTTATTTTAGCTACTTTTTATCAAATAGTTACAATTTAATATAAATATGTATATACATATGACAGAATCCCAACATTAATCGTATTAATCATTATCATTATCATTAAAGTATCGTATTTTCCTCCAAAATAACCGTGTGTATAAAATTTCAGTTCAACTGAATGCTTTAAAACGTGAGAAAAAAAAACCTTTTCAAGTTTTGACGCATGTCACCAAAATGGTCGCTAAGTCGCCATAAAGGAAACCGTTTGGCTATATCTTTAATTCTTTAAATAATTAGTTTTAATCAACTAATTTTTATTAATTATAATTAAATTATTGTATTGTCATCCAAAATAATCATGTATATAAAATTTAGGCTCAATTGAGCGTTTTAAAATATATTTTATAAAAGATTGAAAATTCCACCAAGATAAATAAATAAATAGAGAGTGTGAGCTAATAGTAGGAATTGAAAAAAATGGATCAACTCGGTCAAAAATGTGAAGTATGATAAAATATGTTGCTCTCTAAGGGATAGTAAAGTCAGAATATAATATTAATTTTTCATTTCTTTTATATTTGAAAAAATGTACCTAATTGGGGTCCTATTCTTTAACATTAACAAAAGAGTGGATTAATGGACTTTAGATTTTGAATTTATTTTTTGTATTCAAACTTGTGAGATACAAAATCAAGAATTTATTTAATGTATAGCTAAGCCTAATAATATTTTATGAAATTAATTTATTTGAATTTCTTTTATCCAATTGAACATTTAAAATTCATAAATAAGACCCTTTGAATGAACTGCATCGGATAATACTTTTCATTACTTTGCAGTTACTAAAAAATAAATATACAAACTTATATGAACATTGTTTGAAAAATGGATTAGGAACCCTTCGAGTTTCTAATTCTAGAAAGGGAGAGAAACCTTTCTTAATATCATTTCTACCTACATTTTATCCATTCTAGTCGAGATACTACGGTGCATCTCTCCCGTATCAAATTTTCAATGTTATTCATAAGACACCAGGGAAGAGATTCTCATTGTGTGTATACATACGTCGAGTAGCATCAACATCCGGAAGAGTTCCCGGATGTTTAATTGAGAAGGAAGGAGAATAAGCTTTGAGTTTTATCAAGGAATTCTCTCACACGTACTCTTTTCATACGGGATGAAGATTCTCGCAGAGAAAGATGACAGTCTCTTTACTATAAGTTGGAGAGATGGTTTTCTGTGGTTTAAAAGGATACATTCTTGAAATAATAAGATTAATGGTTATTTTAATTTTCACACGTCTTGTGAAAAGTTTCTGGAATAAATGTTTTCGTTTTACCTGTGTTAGGATGGATGTTTCCACGAAAGAATTAAACTTAAAGAAATGTGACAAAGGAAAGAAATAAATTGTTATGAATTTTATTACGTGCATAAAATTTAACATTTTATAAGTGCTAAGAATTTTTAATTAATAGAGTTATACAAATTGCTTAGAGCCATCGTTTTGCTTAAAATAAAACATTAATAAACGCTTCTCTCAAAATGCTTATTTTTTATTATCTTGCTGGTTATATTGTTATTTTAAATATGTAGTATTTAAACGCTTAGATCTCTCATTTCGCTTAAAGTAAAATGTTAATAAAAGCTTTCCTCAAAATGCTTATTTATCATTACATTGCTAATTATACTAGTATTAAAATATGTATATAAAATGTGTGTAATATAAAAATAACAGTGAGAAAGAGAAAACAAAATAATGCAGTAACAGCATAGTTGTAGAAAATAATAGTAATATAAAAATATTCTCATAAAAATATTAATATATTATGAATTACAACATTATAAGTATTGGAGAATTTATTGAACTTTAGATTTAAAAAAATGAAACAAATGTGTAATAGTAAATAAATAAAATAAGAGACTGTTACCCCTTTTGAATAAAAGTTGATAATAATTTAAGAGTTTTCAATTCTTTAATATTTCTACATGAAATAAAAGAAAAATATACCATACATGAAAATGATATTCAAACATTATGATTATACTTTTGTTTTGGGAAACTATAACTGCCAAGTTTTTAAATAGCCATTCGTAGAAAATTAATTGGGAAATATTTCTTTTAAAGGATTTTTTCGGACAAATTTTTTTAAAAATGTTGTTTAATCATTCTTCAATTAAATATTATAAGATTTTTTTTTCATTTTCAGCATTTGTACTAATTATGGGGCTAAATATTTTCTTTTCATTGTTATATTTCCATGTATAATTTTTCATTATACCAAAAAAATAAATTACATATTATATAATAGTTTTCGATACTATTTAGATTTAAAGCGCTTCAAAAATAGAAAAAAAAATGTTAACATTCTTTTTTTTTATTATGTCTGCAGTATTATTTGCAATCAAAGCTCGATTTTTCTAAAACCAAAAAATATTGATAAATTAACAGTAATTTTCCATTGTGTGATCCAGTTAAATCTCTCAATATTAAACTCTTCGACAATTTTATTTTCAAACTACAATAATGTACATTCATGCTACTAGAAATTTATTATATCTTATTTATCTTCTTATGTTGAATATGTAAAATTTATGGACATTCTATTCTGTATTAAAATGGCTTTTCATGACTTCGAAGCCACGAAGTCATGCTCACGAACTCGTAGGCAGCTTTGTTAAGTTATTCTTTGGACATACGCATGTTAAATTTGTCTAGGCTCAGAGTTCACATGTTAGTGTAGTGTGGAAATTTGGAGAGTGATGTTCCAGCTCAGGTATCATCTCGTCACTTGAAAGAAGTTCAAATTTAGAGCCATTGTCTATAGCCCTCATACTTCATAAAAAAGCGGTGTAATTAAATCACGCTAATGAATTGTTTACCTGTAAATGTATCTTTGAAAATATTAGTCTATAGTGTATTTTTTGTAAATTAACAATATTAAGGCAGGGACTTTCAGTATTCAAAAATCTATAATAGTATATTTTTATTTCAAGAAAACTGCTCTTTCATTTATTTTTTGCAATTTCCATGTATTAGCTTTTTTTAAAAATTTACTTGAAGTAAAACAATCTGAATCCAAAAAAATATCTTTAGAAAAAGCATTTAACCATGCTTGCTTCACTTTTTGATATGCATGATGTTGACCGATACGTTTTGAGAAATTATTCACAGTACAGTAGTACATCGAATTTAGATGATAGTTGAGGCAGAGTGATAGCCGCGTACGTCAAGGTATGCATTCGTATATAAACATATACATGCGTTATTTTTATATGGGGGTAAAGACAAAAATAACAATTTCCAGAAAAAAATGTTTAGTAAAATCTTAGATAACGCACGTACAAAATTGTAGTCCGAAGTGATTTTGATGTACAAGGTTTAATAAAATCTAACAAAGCAGTCAGCCCACTGAAATTTTTTTCCCCGAAAAAATTACTCGTTTTATAGTAATAATTCCTTGTTTTGATGAGAAAATATGCTCATTGTTCGAGTCTATATTTTCTAAAATTTGTAACCATTTTCAAAATTAAACCAACGCCTTCTGTCGAATTCTCAACCATCATTCGATCTTCTGATTACACTGGGTTTAAAGACTCAGACTTCTTCTAGTCTTGCTTTTGCTCATGTATTTCTATGAGCCCATAAATTGTTAGCTCTTGACTGTGGAATCCAGCAGTTCTTGAATGTCATCACTATCCATTTCTAAATTTATTCGTTTGACAAGATCGGAAAATTCTTCACTCACATTACCAATTTCACCAATTTTAATTTTTTTTTCTCATACAAAAGATGAATGGACGAGATTTGAAAATCGCGTTACTCCTGATTCACGTAAGTTGGTGTAGTCTAAGTAGAAGTATTACACTGTAACTTTAATACACATTTTTCTCACCTATCACGATTATTTTTAAGGTATTCGACTACGTTCGGAACCGTGATTTTGCAAAAGCGTATAAATGGATAATATTTATAATACTTAGTGTCACTTAGATTAGAAAATGTATATAAAATTTTAAGAATATTATTACAATAAAAATTATTTAAATACAATTTTTTTACAAAAAATGAACATAGAATGACCCATTTTCAAAATATTCTCCTTTTGTGAAAAATGCTTCTATTATAATAATATTTTGCCTGTATATAGCTCAGACCTCTCTATAGAGGCTCAACAAGAATTTCTGAAATATATAACTTAGAAGTGGGTTTATCCGTGTTTTACGACAACAAAAGGGAGAAATGTTAAGAAAAAAAAAACCGCTGAAAATTATTTTAATCGGTTGTAACTCTGAAAATAATGTGAATTTTTCAAAATTCATAGTTGAGCCTCTGTACAGAGGTCTGAACTATATGCAGGCAAAGTATTATTATAAAAGAAGCATTTTTCACAAAAGGAGAACATTTTGAAAAAAAGATTATTCTAAGTTAATTTTTTGCCAAAATATTGTATTTAAATATTTTTTTTTGTCAAAATGCCCTTAAAACAATTTTATACATGTATTCTAATCTAAGTAACACTAAATATCATGAAAATTATCCATTTATGTGCTTTTTTAAAATCACGGTTCCAAACGTAGTCGGATACCTTAAGCACTCTATTTTGTGTTATAATTTTAATTTTATCCAATTATACAAAACATGCACAAATAATTATTATTCTATAAGTGCATGGTATGACTGGTAATGTTTTGCTATTATAAATAATGATATAAACTCAAACTCAGTGGCGCAACAGCCCATGGGGGTCTAGGGCCTACTGTTCCCCCTCAGTGTACATGACCATTGGATGCTGAGGTGCATGAGCATTTGTCCCGATCAGGTGGTCAGTTGGAAACGAAACCTCCAAGTGTTTAAGTTCTCAAGCAAGCTTGGCACTCATTTATCGACCTACTGCAGGAAGGATGAAAGGCGGAGTCAAACTTACCCAGCGCGAGGATAGAACCTCAAACCTGTGGCGTGGAAGCGTGATACGCTACCACCCAGCCACACTAGGTCTTAAATAATGATATATCATATGTAATTAAAATATTTTTAAGGTTATATTTCCCCTTTATCTAACGTATTATGATTTACTGCAATTTTTTTCATGCAATATTCTTTTTTAATCACTACGCTGAAAATTAATGGATATACATTAACAAAATACCCAACTTTGGGAAATTGAATTAGTTAGAGCTATTTAATTAATTAAAGATGTTCAACTGTAAAATTTATTGTGTACACACTGTTCACTTAAAATAAATAGTCAAATCGTTTTTCATTAACATACAATAAAATAATAAGACACTTACCTTTTGATATTAACTATTTTTTCGGAACAAAAATTACAATCTTCAAAATCCGCTGAAAACGCAATTTCTGCTATAAAACTATTCGCCTTCCCCACTAAAATACTCCTCATAAAACCCGTGCTGCCATATATCTTGGAAGAGGGGATTTCAAAGAATATTCCTGCTAAGTATCGTCAGAGTATGTTTATTCTATGTAATATTAAAGTGAGTGGTACTAATATCGTCGTCACACAGATAAAAGGGTTAATCTTAAGAATACAATAAAAATATAATTATTTTTGTTAAAAGCTATAATGATGCAAACTAACGAAAAGGTGTAATAATAAAATAACACATTCCTATACAGAACCGATTTTATTCCTCTTCAAAGGAATCGAGAAAAAAAGCTACTGAAAGTACTGTAAAAAGCAAATATCAATTCTATGAGGCACAGGTGGCGTTAAAAGGACTAATTTAAAAATCGCCGAAGTTGTTGAAAGAAATACAAACAGTAAATCGTTCCAATCTATACGTTTCAGACAAAATACTACACTTCTTTTAGGACAATTATTGCAAAACTTCGAAGAAATCTTATTGTTTAGCTTTAGTACAAACTTTAGGAATAATACAAATGATTTTTAGAACTCATGAATGGAATCGATGATTTAATAAATTATGAAAAGGTCATTTTAAAATATTATTCAGGAAAAAAAACTCTTGAAAAAGGAAATAATTGAATGAACTATTGTACATCTCAGGAAAATTTTATATTAAAAAACATACATAATTGCAATGATCTTTATTATTTATCTAGTTACAAAACATAACATTAAAATATTTTTTTATGAGAGAGATACCCTTGAATTTCACATAATCTTTTGTGATTTGGTAATTTTATACGGAAATAGTAAAATTCCTACCTCTTCAAAAAAGGTACAATAAATAGAATATAAATTTGAACGAATGAGAAGTGAACCATTTAAATACTTGAAACATATCGGAAAATTAAAAAAAAGTAATGAAAATCAACAAATAAAATTTGAAAAAAATGTTAAAAATAAAGAAAAGTAGAAGAATACAGGCACGCGCGCGGATACGGAAAACAATCTTCAATTAATGTAAGTGTTTAAATTTACAGCTTAAATGTGCTCCTAAAGCATGAGCTAATACCAGATTGCAGAAAAAATACCGTTTGTTAAGGCATTTGATTGGTTATGCAGAATATTACAGTGTATAAGGGGACATAAAATGATTTAAAATATTTCACTGAAAGTATTATATACATATGTAGAATTTGAAGACCATCTGTCTTATATTTTACATATTACTAAATTAATCATGAACAACTATCTCTAAGTTTGTAATGATGTTTAGTTAGGTTATAAGCAGTTTTTAATAGATGATTATTTGAGTAAAGAGTAATATTGGTTTAAACATTTTTTTTCTCCTCCAAAAATTAAATCATTAATGCAACTGTATGGAAAGCAAGTTGCATTATGAATATGGCCTGTTTCTTCAAAAAGTGTAAATAAAAATTTGACTTGCAATTACTGGTCGAATTACTTTCAGGAAAGCCTCTAATTTTCTTAGAAAGATTTTGATTAGATGCAATGAAGTTTTCTTGTAGTACAAGTGTAATGAGAGTTATTAAATTTTTTTTTATTTAATTTTGTTGAACGGTATTTATTGTATATAAGCAAAATAACTCTTGTATCTCCAATATTTATTGCATAAAAGCTGATTGGTTAAACTATGAACTATGGTATTAAGCTGATGAACTCTGTTATTCTTATCCCTAAAATTATTTCTTTCTTTCATTAGAATTAAGTATGCGCTTAGAATTTCAAATAAACATTCAGTTTAAAAATCACGATTAATTTTATCAGATTACTTTATACACCTTAGATATCAGCTAAAAATAATAAAAGGAATAATAACTCTCATTTCTACTTCACGTAGATCTTAAGATTCTTCTTCTGCTAGATTACATTTTAATTGGTCTTTCAAATTAATATCACGACTTCTATTTGTTGTCGGTTCTAGCAAAGTAAAATGAAATTCTCTCGGTTGAAATTAAAACCCGCTAATAAATGAATGACAATCAAAAATGTGGAGGTAAAAGTTAAAATTTCATTGTGTTCAGCAATTTTGCTTATTAAAAAGCACATTCTTTCTCAATCTGTATGTGCAAAGCATTTATGCGGAAAAAAAATAAATAAAACACAGAACGAGAAACTAATCTAATATAAAACAGTCAACATCCATCTGTCAACAGAAACTTTCCTCCTCGAAAAAAATGAGTTATGCAGAGTATAAATCCAAAAAAAAAGTAAAATGGCGGAAACGGAAAAATTATCGTTTGCCAACAATGCTTAATGAATTAGTTTTCCTGAGAAAAGGCTTCTTTTCTTTTACACGCGAATGTCTAATTTATTCAAAGAAATTCACTGCACGTCCAAGAGTCCATGTTCATTGTAATGGAGCGTCGAGATGTACCAGCACATGGGGATCTAAAGCTTCTATTTTTTTCATTCTAAATTACCACCAGTTACGGAATAAACAAAACTAAAATCAACGTGTGATGTGCTGAGGGGAGCATTTAACTGTTTTCTCTGTGTTAAGCATGCATAATTTAAAAGCAGCTGTTGTTCGAGAATTTTTAGTGAGGGATTGTTTCCCGCAGTTTTTATTTCCCAAAAACAGCAATTGCAAAATAAAACATTTTCTGTTATAGTGGAATTTGGGGTTTAATGTTGAAAATCCGGGAAGGGAAATGTTTATTTTCTTTGTAGTTATATAACATGGAAAATTAGTTTGTCATGATAAAGGTTGAAAAGTCGGATTAGTTAAGCAGAATTTATTTCAGTTTTTGTAAGAGAATTAAGAAAGGTATAAAGCATATTCAACTACAGAGTTTATAAACGCATTTATTATGAAAACACACCAGATGATGTAAAATTTAGTCACTTCAATGCCTGAAAATAAGCTGTGTAATAGCTTTTTTAAAAAATTTGATTTAAATAAATTATTATTTCCTTATGAAATGTGTGTTTTTTCAACAAATATTTTCCATTCTTATCGAATATTTTTGAAACATGTTCTTAGATATTATGGCATGATCATCGTAAAAGTTTACTCATAAAACATTGATAGATGCTTTGAGGACACTAGCAAATCTTTTAGTCGATTGTATTATCTTCAGAACAAAAATTTAGAATTTTACATGTTAATACATTTCTTTCATTATATTGCATTTATTCAAAAGCGCTCAAATGTGAACTCAGTTTCAGTGTTTGAATTAAATATTTTTGTTACTAGAAATAATTTTGAATATGTAAATGATCTTTTTAAATCTGAATAATTTACAATCCTTGCATTTTTTTGAAAATCCTTTGAAATTTTTTTAAAAAAAATTATTTAAGTGAAAAGTATTTTTAAATTCAGAAAATGTACATATAAGGGATCGCAAAAGAATTGTATCAAAATTGCAATTTGTACACAAATAAAAAAACAACAACAAAAACTAAAGTTTTGATACCCCCAGTACTTTAAACAATTTAATATATATTTATAATTCATGATGATGAGAACATGACACTATGTAAAATATATCGAGACATGTTATTAAACATGCACTTCATTTGTAGAATATGATAAATATAATAATATTTAAGAAAATATTTTGATAAGTGTAAGCAATTGAATTTAAATTTAAATGCGATTTATTCTTAAAAATATTCATAGCATATCAAATTCCACTATTTCTCGACAAAATATATTTCTGAATAATTAGTTATAAATAACTACCAAAATAGTGAAAATAACTAGGGTTGTATATGTAGTTTATTCTATGGAATATTTTTTTTAAATTTATTGTTTGGCTTCTACGATTTTTATCACTTAAAACCTTTTGTGTTTCTCTCAGATTTCGAACGAAGTGCTTTATAATTTACTTTATGTTTTACAAAGGATGTAAAAAAGCCTTTAAATAATCTTCTAAATATTTTGCTTGAAAATGTTAAAAAAGGATTAACTTTTCTGCATGCAAATGAGTGAGATCCATTCATTTTTTAAAAGTAAAATATGTCCTAGAAAAATAAATGTATAAGTATGTAGCTGAATTTTATTTATTTTCCAGAGATGTTACAAAATATATTTTGCACGTAATCACAAAGTTTTAAAATGCTATCAAAACGTTCTAGGGTTAAAATGTAAAAGATATTACAGAGGTAAATTGTAAGTAAAATAAGATGTATTTTTCGTACTTTTTTCATTTAAAAGTTAAATAACTTCTACACAGGTTATAATTTATAAGTAACATATGAATTAAACATAATTGAACTCTTTCTGCAGATAATTTTACTTATCATAGAAATTAAAGTAAATACTGCTATATATATATAGCAGTAAATAAATTAAGAAGAAGACTAATAAATCCTAAATCATTTAAGATGAAACCGAAAGAACCAAGAACATGGAACCATTACAAATCAAAAAGAAATTTAGCTAGAGTGGAAAAACTATTATGATTTCCCGAGCTGTCACTGGTTGCGACAGTGAAACAAGGTTAAACAGTGTTTTGTGAGATCTCAACCTTCCCTACCCAAATTTTTCGACATAATAAGCACAGGAGATAAAAACCCAAAGGGAATGCCCAAAACCCAAGTGGTGATATAACAGCAACAAAAATAGAATGGGAAAATTAAATTACTATAGGAATCCGGGGGAAATAAAAATATAATTTTCGTAAACAAAAAATATTTGCAAAAGGGGTTAAAAATGATTTGACCATAATTAATATAATGTAATGAGTAAAACTAGAATCTTACCGATGAACAATCACGTCTTTCCACTCTCGCTAAATTTCTTGTTTGGTTTGTCAGGTTCCTTGTTCTTGGTTTCATGTTTCCCGGGTTTTTATCTTTAAAATGTTTTAGATTTATTAGTCTTCTTTTAAATTTTTTTACTACTATAAAAAATATATATATATATATATATAATTATATATATATATATAACAGTATTTACTTTAATATATTATATATTCGATAAGAGCTGACTGAGACAGCCTTGGCCGGTAACCGGCTGCTATTTACCTTCTTTTTCTTCTTTCTAAGCACTACAGCCTTGGCCAGTAACCGGCTGTAGTGCTTAGAAAGAAGAAAAATAAAGTAAATCAGGTGTAAAAGCAATGCTTTGATTGGTCATAGAACATAATTTCAATACCAATATTGTTAAAGAAATCGAAACTTGATCACAAACTTTCCTTGTAGCACGAAATTCCATTTCAGGAACCATTTTTTCATCATTGCTTAACCTTGTTATAGAATTATCATACCCTTCTCAAGCGACTGTTGTAGGCAGGTGGTTATTGTGGCAGGTTGTCGGCGTTATTTCTGTCGAATCGTCGGCTCGAGTCCTGATTTGATTAAAGATACGTCATGTAGAGAAGCTGATTTATCTCGAGATGAATGTTGAGTCTTGGATGCAATTATGTAGAGGTTCATTGTCCTCACATTGTCTTGGTGTAACATTTTGGAGAGAATCTTAGATCGACAAATCTTAGATCACAAATACAGTCACAAACCGAAATTATTTTGATGCAGAAGGTTTTCTAAAATCTAACAAAATAGTCTGCCTGCTCAAAGATTTTTTTTCTCCCATAAAATTTACTCATAGCATGCTACTAATCTTTTTATTCCTTGTGCTGTTGAAAAAATACGATCTTCGTGGAAGTCTGTATTTTCTAAAATATATATGTGTGTGTGAATCCTTTATCAATTAAACTGACGCCTTCTGTAAAATTCCCCACTGTAATTAGAACTTTTGATTAAATTGTGTATAAAGACTCAAGTTCTTCAATATCCTTGCTCTTGCTCATGCATTTCTTTGAGCTCATCAATTGTTAGCTCCTGTTTGTGGGGATCCAGAAACACTTGAACGTTTCACAATATACACATCTTAATTTATTTACCTGACAAGATCGATAACTTTTTCAATCACATTACCAATTTCATCTGGCTCTAGCATTGATTCCGTCTGAGTTTCAGTGATGTTATAAAAAAAGGGTCAAAGCCCTACACATCGAGTTTTGTATCTCCACGTTCGCTTAAGGTATCCGACTATGTTCGGAACCATGATCTTGCAAAAGCGTATAAATGGATAATATTTATGATATTTAGTGTCACTTACATAAGAAAATGTATATAAAATTGTTTTAAGAATATTATTACAATAAAAAATTATTTTAGTATAATATTTTGACAAAAAATGAACATAGAATGACCCATTTTCAAAATATTCTCTTTTTGTGAAAAATGCGTCTATTATAATAATATTTTGCCTGTATATAGCTCAGACCTCTGTACAGAGGCTCAACCAGAATTTTTGAAATATGTAACTTAGAAGTGGATTTATCCATATTTTACTACAACATATGGGAGAGGTTTTAAGAAAAAACCGCCGATAAAATTATTTCAATTGGTTGTAACTCTGAAAATAATGTGAAACTTTCAAATATCATAGTTCAGCCTCTGTACAGATATCTGAGCTATATGCATGCCAAATATTATTATAATAGAAGCATTTTTCACAAAGGAGAATATTTTGAAAAAAAGGTTATTCAAAGTTAATTTTTTGCCGAAATATTGTATTTAAATAATTTTTTTTTGTCAAAATGTTCTTAAAACAATTTTATACATGTATTGTAATTTAAGTGGCACTGAATATCATGAAAGTTATTCATTTATGCGCCTTTTTAAAATCATGGTTCCGAACGTAGTCGGATACCTTTTCGAGGTATTACTGTGCATGTTTATATTTTGATATAATTTTTCGATGGAGAAACTCTTTTGATTTTGATATAAGCTTATGTAGAGCTGTAGATTTAAATAAACACATATAAACTTAGATAAACCCACACACACATAAATAGAGAAATATATGCATAAGTTCTAATATACTCAACTAAATAATCAAAAGGGATTTAAATACTAAAGCTTAAAATAAACAATTGTAGTCTTAGAGATAATGAAGAACTAGATGCTACAGTACTATTAATATAGCAATTTGAGAATAGCACTTTAAAAAAAGTGGAGTTTAACCAGTTTTATGGCTAGCCAACACTTATTCTTTTGGTTTTTGATACTAAGTGAAATCCTATGGAATACGGAAGATTTAACATGCCTTTTTTTTTTACATGCCTTTTAGGCATAAAGTGAATGAGAATATTTAGAAGTTACCATATTATACAAGAAAAAAGGAAATTTAAGCAAAATACATTTTTACGTTCCAAATTTGGCAGAGAAAGAAAGATCCTAAGACTGGCTTTGAAGGGACTTAGTATAAATTGACTTCCGAATTTTCACCAACTTCTTTCTACCAGAAATGCTTTCAAAAATTTCTGTGAATTTGTTGTAAATATTTGTATTTCTTCTTAACCTCAATATATATATTTTTTTTATTTTTTGTTTCTCCTGAATGTGTGTTTATTACTTACTTCTGTAAGCCCCGTGTGATACTTTGTGGTGAAAGGGGATTTTATAATTGTTTTCAATAAAAAAAATAAAAAAAAAAAAAATTGCAGTTTTAAAATATCTTGCTGATAATTTTATCTGAAACCCTTTTGGGTTTGAGTTTATGGATTACACTTTAAAAGCATCAAATCAAATTTTATTTTAAGTGTTGTATTAATTTATCTCGAAGACAATTATTTCAGACTTTAATTATCATATAAAATAACTTTATAAGCGTTAATTGAATTTTCTGTAATAGTTAACATGTATAATTTTAATGAAAACATGGAGAAAGCAGGAATATATTAAATACTGGGGAATTATCCCGTTGAATGAAAATTTTAGAAAAGAAGAAACAATTTTAATAAACTGCCATTCAAACATGAAGTTTTGCAAGTCCTTACGGCGCATTATTTTCCGTACTAAACTTAGACCGTTCTTTATTAAAATTCTTTTCACACACTTCAAAGGTTTGAAAAAAGAGGGTTGGTACCACGCTATCAATTTTACACAGGCAAAGAGTGGAACGCCCTTTTGAGTACGTTGTGGCTTTTTCTTTTTACCTAATACTAAAGTCTCTTTTTCTTCATGCTTTTATGTTATATATAAAGATATTTTCTATCAAAAGAGCTGCTTCCGACAGGTTTTCACTGATCTCGGAAATGAAAATAGATCTTTGACGCGATAAGCCTTCAGATAGTGTGATGTATTATGTTGCCTTTAAACTGCCGAGAAAGCAAGAGAACAAAAGATTTGAAAAGCAGTCAGTATGTAAGAATTAAAAAAAAAAAAAATGGAAATCAATCACAGAATCTCCAATGGGTGCGATAGGCTTTTTTCTGTTTTTAATTCATTATATTTACTCTTTTGGTTAAAGGAAAAAAAAGGTAACTTACAAAACACAAACTTAACGATAAAAACATATATCTTATGATAATATTTTTATAACAATAGATTTATTTTAAAATTATTTATTTTCAAAAAATGCATTGAGAAATAAATTTTATGGTTATTCAACCTATAGACTGTTCTAATGGATTGCATTTGACAATAGCTTGTTAGAAAAAGAACAATATAAGACCAGATATAACATCTGAAAAAAAAGGGTTGATACCTAAAGAAATTGAATATTTAATTGTTAGATTATTTCTATTCGTAAAGGCTAGTTTAACATTATGGTATGGGAGAAAAAAATGAGAAACACATTTCATACCACAATGTGACAACTCGGATAAAAATGAGTTGTATAATAAAATAAGAGGTTGTGTATATGATAACGAAGTCAAAACATAATACTAAGTCTCAATTCTTTTATAACTGAAAAAATATTCCGAAATCGGGTCCTATTACTGAAGCGAAAATAACTTCCCATCTTCTCGGTGAGATTTTAAAAGCCCACCAGGGCTTTACCTGAACTAGAAATCGAAAATACATCCTGAAATATAATGAAATATAATAAAATAAGAAGGATTTATTAAATTTTGGTTGGAAATACTTCGAAGAATGTGATACTTGTTACTTTTTTAAATGCTTTAATAAGGTTATTTTTCTGTTTATACAAATCTCTAAAAATACAAAGTAGAAATTAACTTACTTCTTTGTTTATTTTTAAAATTTATTGATTGGAAAAGTTTGGTGATATAGGGGGATCAATTAATTTTATTGAAGATAGAAACAAGACATCAAGTTCTGAATTAAAATACATGTATAAATATTTTTTTTTTGCCAAATTTAGTTACAATGTTTTTATTAGTTTATTTTTTTTATTAAGAATTTTCAGATATGCTGTCTAAAAGTTAAATGTAGCCCACAAATTTCTGTTCAGAGTTTTACGAGCTTTTTCTTTTATGTTTCGTAAGACTTAAATAATTACGTTATTTCAAATTCATTCAAAAATACGATTTCTGTCATTCTAAAAGAATTGAACCATTGCTCCAAAGTACTTTTGGAGTAGAAAATATCATCTACGGTCCAAAAATTTCCAGAGCATAAAAATAAATGAAAAAAATCATTAAAAAATAATTTTCCAAACTTTGCGAAAGTTTTTGAGAGAGATTAAATTAAAATCGCATTCACTTGATCAAATTCTGAAAAAAAAAAAACTTCTGAATTACAGTAATTAAGTAACGCTACCATCTCCGATTTTTTTTTTCTTTTGAACTTAAGAAGAAAATCAACCAAGAACAAAGAAAATAAAGAAAAAAAGCAAAAGAGGTGAAAAATCCAGAAAAATGTAACAATTCATGTTCCTGAATAATAAGAAAAAAAAGTGGTAGCATCCGATTTTCAAGTTCGATGGCTTTCATTCTGTCATCATTGATATTAACGAAAAAAGAACAAAAGATTGCAAGTGATTTTCATAAAATGTTTTCCCTCAGTCAAAGGTCGCTTATCCCCCTCAATCCCAAAATTTTTAAAAAAAAAAATAAGAAAAAAAAGAAAAAAAAAATGGTTAAAAATGAGCGGGGATGGATCATATACATCACTTTCTTTGGGGAATTTTTTATCCTTATCCCTCTTTTTTATTTAATTTTTTCAAGCATAAAAGTGAGAAAAAATTTTTGTAAGTGATGGAGTAATGTTAAATCGATTACGACACTAGATGCAAATCACATAGTATTATTGTGGGGAAGGAAGGGGGTTTTTTTTTCTTCTCTTACGAATGTTATCAGAGGGTTAGCCGATTGAATACTCAAACGCCCGGGTTAGAATACCTAAGGATTTTGAACATTTTAAATATGGTTAGAATGCTTCTTAATTCACAACAAGAACTAAGTTCTACCGTCGTTTTTGTCTTTTTCTCTTTCAATTTCTTGTTCTAGATATTGAAGCGTTAATTGATATTTAAATGCTGCTTAAGAAATCTAAGAGAGAGAGAGAGAGATAAAAAAAGAATACAAATAAAAAATATGTAAAAGTTATTTTTTTTTTTATTTAATATATTCAGAAATAATGACTGTGCAATCCTGAAGTTATAACCTTGTGAGAAACATGCGTATCAATTATTTAGTGTACTTCAATAGTCAAAAGGTACTATAAAAAGAAAATAGCTTAGCTTTCATAATTAATTTAAAATTAATATTATTTTATATTTATCATAAATTGTTCAATTTTAATTATGGGTTTCATTGAAATATATTCCAGACAGTTATATGTAAAGATAAAAAAATTTTAAATAATATTTTTTTGTATTTGTATCATTTGGAACACAATCCTTAAATATATAAGATTACGTGTTTTGTACACTGTTTATTTTTTGACATTAAAGACATAATTAAATTACTAATCAAAAATTGCAAAGCTAAAATTTTATGTAGCATTACTTCCCCACATTATAACTTATTTTAAAAACAACATATTTACATTTGATCCAAATTCTAGTTTTTGTTTATATTTTTCATGTAAAAAAGAATACTAGTTACATAAAGATAAAAAAAATGTGTTATATATGCGTGTTTGGAAGCTTAATTTGGTAGTCTATACTAGAATAAAGAATGTTTAAAGTTTTGTATAAAGTATTTTCGCAAGAATATGAAATGATTTTTATATCCACTTTAATAACAGTACTTTTATTTATACACACTACATTATCTTTCTTTTATAAATTAAATAATTTTAGAAATATTAGAAAAGGCTTATTTTAATTTTTTTAAAAAAAGTTTCCAAAAGTTTGTATGCATAAGAACGTGAAAATTAAAAACATACATTGTAATATTATTTATTGTTACTGATTTTACTAAATGCAGTACTTAATTCAAAAAATTTAAAAATAATAATAAAATATAAACAAAATGAAAATATAAATTCCAAAAAATAGTAAAATATTCATACATTGCAATCACTTTTTGTTGTATCAATAATACTTATTAGAAATGAATTATTTGTTTATTAATATATATTTAACCCTTTTAACTTCGCCCCTTTTTATTTCTGCAACAAAGATTTATTTTAAAAGACTCAATTTTTTTAATTATCAGAAATCACTTATCGGGAAAAAAAAAAAATTTCTGCAAGGAAAAAATGCTAAATTTGTCACTAATGAAAGTACTTTTTTCCCGAAATCAAAAAAATTATAAAATCATGATGCCTCAAAAACTGTGTTTTTGCTTTAAAAAAACCTTAATTTTTTCTTCCTCTTTTTTTTTGAAGTAAATTTAAGGTAAAAAATTTAAACATTTTATGATGAATAAAAAAATCCCCCATATAAAAAAATTTTTTTAATTTAAACACTATGCGCAATTTTTGCAAAAAAAAAAATGACTGAAATTCAAAAAACTCTTTAATTTTTTTTTTTTATATTTTTTTCCCTTTATTTTTACTTGAAATTTGCTATATAATTTTTCATAAAATTTAAAAATTGGAAGTTAAAGGGGTTTAAAAGCAACAATATTTCTTTTAATCTTTCTTGGGCATTTGAGCTTAAAACCACATTGAACTTTTAATTTAAAACCCAAAAAAAGATCGACAATGTTCCCAGTTACACCCTTTTCGGAATTTTCGCAAAATGTCTATAGAACTTTGAGCCTCGGCAGATTTAAGGTGAATCATTCCATCTGCATGGCGGGTGCTCGGTGGTACTAGGCTTCGAACCCGCGATTCGACAATGCCGGGTACGAGTTCGCAACCATGACGACTCGTTTACCACGGCCACAACGCCAACCAGAAGTTTCGGGCTTTGACTATTTGACTACTATGCTATATTTTGGATCTGGAGCTTACTAAATATACTTAAAATAGTTCATTTGATTCAAAATTGGTACATTTAAAAATATTTCTTTAATTACTCTAATTATCATACACTACTGAATCAACCAAAATATTTCTGTTATTTTTTTTGTAGGAATGGACTGATAGTTTTAAGTCATATAACTAATTACGCTCATTTTAATAATTGCTTGAAATATTTCTGTTCTTCATTAGGTAATTCAATTCACGGATTTGTACGTAATTCTATTTGGCATGCAATCTACATCCTAAGCTTTATTTATATTCAGTAAGTGCAGAAAGACAAATATTCTTTCATGGTTTTGGACATGTTAGTCTTAAGAAAGTAACTATTTTGTTAACTTGTTTCTGTCTGCACTCCCTCCGCCTATAATAGTATATCTTATATGAATAATTTACAAAACTTATTTCGTCATCGGAAAATTCCAGTTAAAGAAATATTTGGGGAGCGGGAATAAGTAAAATCATAGTTTTTTCTTCAAATTTCTTGAAAAAGAAAATTTTCCCCATTCATTAGATAAAGTAGGAGAAATGTATTGAAAAAGACACCTATATACTGATGATGATTTATCATAATCGCTATACATCACAGACTAGATTCTGATGACACATCATTATTGATTATCTCTATTGTTTTGTGCGGTAGTTTCTTTCCTGTAAATGAGGGGTTGCCGATGTCATCTTCTTGCACTTCTTAGTTGTCCAAGAAACTCTTTTCATCCATTACGGTGAGATTACGCTCTGACAATATCCTTTTCTTTTAAAGGGGCAGCTTTTGCGCCCATCATCCAATACTCAACCCCCTTTCGTTTTAACTTTTTTTTTATTTCCCTTTTTTTTTTTTAAACCCCCCATTATTATTTCACACACTTGCTCAAGAGATGACGTATTGGACCAAAAAGTTTTGGGATCTTGCTGCTGGTGTGTCTACACTAAAAATAAAAATATATTATCTGTGGAAAAAAAATTAAAAAATTTTATTGTTTCTTTCAGCTGGGGATTAAGCAATTTTATTCTGACACTGTACACAGATTGTTTATCTTAATAGCTCTTAACTGAATTTTTTTATAGAATGTTTATATAAGAGGCTAGTAAATAATTATTCCCCACTATTTTTCTTCTGATTTGCAACAGGTAATAGTAAGTGATTTTTAAAAAACTTTTTGTTTTCCCGATTAAGATAAATTTTGAGCTTTTTTGAATCTTTTTTGAAAATATTTTGTTGTTTAAAAAATAATAGACATGACAAAAATTGTGGGACATAGTCAAACATTTGAAATAATTATATTTATATTTCCCATTCTGTTTTTTATTTATAATTGAAACGATAAAATATTGAATAACTTATCCCTTATAAATTATTTACTTATAACACTTTACTGTCACGAATAAGCTCTTGTTTATGGCAGTACATTCTACATTTTACTAATATTATTAATCTGTTTTTGATAAAAATAAAGCGTTTTAAATTGTTCCTCGTATTTTGTCTTTTGAATGTTTAGAAACTTATTTTTTCAGTAAAAACCCTAGAAAGTCGTGTGATTTATTCCTTAACCCGCGGTCACTTGCACCTGTTTTTGCTACCGTCGTTACTCGCGGGGTGTAGAGAACACCCCAAACTTTTAACACGTGTATTTAATTATGAAAATAAAATTAAGTCATTATGATACATATTTATAAAGTACAAGATGTTTTTTGTATTATACAAATAAAATTGTTAAAGTTATTGCATACAAATGAGACTAACATTAATTTAAACTAAACATACAAAATTTTCATTTTAAAACCCATAATTTCATATTTTTTCATAAACCAGTATATAAAACGTATATACCAGTAATAAATATACTTTATACTTAATGAGATAATGATTGTAGAAAGTAGAAAAGTAATATTTTAATCGTTTTCCAAACATTCAGAGCAGACTGTATACATATGCTCAACTTCTCGCGTGAGCTCTCAGTCCCCTAGATAAATTTTGAAAGTCATTATATTCCAATCGTTCGAGAAAGAATGATTGCATCAGGCCTGAAGGTTCAATGACCTAAAATGTGCAGCTACAGAAAAAATTGTGGTTCTGCGCATTCTTTTTAGAATCCTGGGAGGATTTTCTTGTTGCTGGGGTGTACAGAACACCCCGCTTGAGTGATTGCGGGTTAAACAAGAAGAAAACTATCACATTTCGTTTCCCGTAGTCAATAACAGCAGAAAATTCTTGTATTACGATATTATTATTCAAATTGTTTATTGCCATCTAAAAAATGCAAAGATTTCTAAGGCAAATGTTTCAGATTTATTCCCTATGGTACTATTTTCCTCTCTAATAATTTTTTAAAGGATTCCTTTGTGATAAATAATTTAGTAATCTTAATCGAAATTGTTATTTTGTGTTCGACGTTTCAAAAATAAAATTTAATTAAAATAGAAGACCATGAACATAGTTTTACAATTGAAATTTAATACAACAAAATTTAAAGTTTTTAAAAGGAATTCGTAATATTTAAGAAGAAATAATTCATAGGTCTTTTCGATTTAATCAATAATGTATTTACGTAACAATATTCTGCAATAAAATGTTTATTTCAATTGACAAAAAAAAATAAATTTTACATTGTGAATTTAAATAATTTTTCTGGGTGATTATTAAATATATTATTTTCAAAAAACAAAAGTATTACTAAACTTTTCATTTGTTATGATACTTGTTCTGTAATATTTTCTATTCTGATGTGTTTAGCAGAAAATTACTAGATGTATTCGATTACATTTATTTTTAGCAAATTATTTATTACAAATTGTCCTCTTTGGTTAAAAAGGAAAACTTAGCTTTTATACAGAATCAAATTATATATTTCAGAAATGTAGAATATCTGTAAAATATGTCTTTTTAAACTTAAATAATTGCTAGCAATTAGAATAATAGCTCAAATTTAATTAACACCGCGGAAGAAATAATTACATTGAAAAAGTTTGAAACGCAAATTTTACTGATTCTTAAATTATTTTGTAGTGTTTAAACACTTTAACTGTGCTGATTAAAATTTACGCGTTTCACTTCCCAGTGCCACCGTTTTTCACATAGGCTTGCGTATGCCGTGTATTAGGGGTAAAAGGCATAAATAAGAAACTTTTTCTTTGGAATAAGTAAAATGCTTCATAAAGTCTCTTATTGCATTTTAAAGCTTTCGGAATAGTTTTACTGATATCATCGCACAGAAAACAATTGCATTCTGGCACGACGTATATATACGGCCGGAGCATTTAATGCACCGGTTGAGCGAGACGAATGTATGCGCTGGTGGCTGTTACGTGATTAATGTTTCACTTATAATTATTTTTTTCAGTTTCGACTTACGATTAATTAAACATAGCAATTTTATCACTGAAGAAAAATATAATATAAAGTTGAAATGAAATGCACACACATGTATTTATTTTGTTTAAATCAGCCAATGAAAATCAACAAGATGACAAAATCATTAGTAACAAAACTTAGTTTAAAAAAACCTATTTATTGTTGTTAGTAACCTTTTTGGTGCCTTTTTCATTGGTTTATTTTGTAGAATGAGATACCATATGAGGTAAAGTCCTCTTCTCTATACTGTAGATCCAAATTTTATGAGATACTAATAATCTAGCAATAATTCTCGTGTTTCTGCTTTGAATTGATAATAATTAACATCGTACTGTGAAGCAATGCGAGGAATATTGGGGACTCAATGGCGTAAAGGAGAATATTAGGAAACCTCTGCAAAGCAGATTTTCCTTTAATGTTTTGCAAATTGGTTAAATACGTACTTGCCATTAGTAGGGTATTCAGTCTCCGAGAATCCTGGCTTCTGCACGATACGGGGGTTACGGAGGTGTACGTTACGTCACTGGAAGTACACTACACGACGGACTTCATAATTTTATACCACAGTCAAGTGAAGGGGCGACACTTAAGTTGTCCCCACCCTATGAAAACTTCCACAGCATGTCAACGGAAGGACTGAGCCTCGACGGATTTACCGTGCAACAACTTCTCTACACGGTTGGTCTTCAGAAGCATCGTTTCAAACTCACGAATCGACAGCATTGGGCACGAGTTTGTGACCATGACCACTCATCTACCACTGTATGTCGTTGCTAAATGCTACATTAAAAAAATCAAAAGAATGTGGCATATTTATACTAAATCCAGTCTAATATAACTTCCATTAAATCAAATCAAGTAATGTTTAAGTGGTATCTCTTAAATATTGGATGTGATAATTTAAATAAAAATATGTATTATAAGTGTATCAGACTTATACCGCGGTAACAATATCTTAATTTATTTTTAAAAAAAGTATTAAGATTAAAAAACATTATACTGAAAAAAAAATCTCAATCAAACCAATTAAAATTTTTAGTCAAATTACATGAGCATGTTTTGAAATACTGTTTAGTAAGGATAAAAGGAAGGATAAAAGGAAAAAGGAAATGCTTAAACTTTAGTTTTCTTGTTTATATTTTGCGTCATTAAATACAGATTTATAATTTGTGTAATTTTATGTACTTTTCAGCAGGTATAAGAATAGTTAGCAAGTTAGTAAGAGCTAATTAGATTTATACTTGTAAAAATTTAAAATGATAATAATAAGAAAATAATTGATCTATATTAAATTATTGATGAACGGAAAAACTTAAGAAAAATATACTGAAGACTATAACATTTCAGCATAATGAAAAGCCGAATAAAAATGTTAATGTTACATAATAAGAAACTGTTAATACAAATGAAGTGTTTTTAGACTTTGTTATTTGAAATAAACTTCTTTTATGAAGTTGTAAATTTGTACACTCTGTAACAAAAAAATATATGCGCCAAGTAAACGATCTACTATTACGAAACGGCATGTATGTAGTGTATGAAGAGATAAGCAACACATTCAGCAGAGCAAATTGTTTTATTAAGAAGATATGGCTTGAAACAATTACAGATCAGTAAGTAGCAAACCCACCTCTGGCCACTGTACAAGCCGAAACACAGCGGGGCATCGAATCAATGAGGTCACCTATGACGACCTGCGGAAGATCATGCCAAAATCTTTGCAATTAAGCAGTTAACTCACAAATATTCCAGAACAGCTGCAGTTGCCTTCCAAGCCCTTCTCAAAAGGTCTTTATCGGCGAGGGGTCATCATATATTTGTAGGCATCACTGCGAGAGTCACGAAGTATGTGGACGAGTGTTGTCTTGCACCTGGGTAACATGTTTCACAAATACGGTCCAACTGATGTTAAAATCTCGTCCACGTAACCGGGAAAGCCTTCAAAAGGTTGCTTTTTAAGGATAAAAGAAAAGATTAGTGTCCCAAAAATTCCCCCCCCTCCCCACCCCGCAATCTTGTACAATCCCAAAGCCCTACAGCAAATACTAGTTGGGACCGGTGGTCCTGCTTTTTCCACCCGCGTATGCGCTAGTCATCAGTATTGACACTGAATCAAGATTTATCGCTGAAGATTACACGCCTCCAGTGGTCATTTTTCCCGCTTGCCCCATGTAGGGGAAAAATTCAATAACCTGCCTGTGATGTGGGTCCCAAAAGGGAAATCGTCCTAATCATCGTCGGCTCCTTTCACCTGCATTGGCCAGTATCCAAATGGTTTCCCTTGATATCATCGGATGTCTGGAAGGTTTGGGAAAGGGGGTCTAAAATGGAATTTGTTTTTTTTGTTGGTAAGGGGAAAATGCAGCTCTTATGACTGCGTTATCATCGCGCGTATTTGTGTTCCCGGAACGCCCTGACCCTTCCGCGACCGTAAATTATCTTTTCCGAGATGCATTGTTGCCAACATCGACCTACTACCGTATCGCTCCGATCTAAGTGGTAGCCCAGATACGCATGTTTGACCAATCTGCTTTTCTGAGACCTACTACATGCCCCTCTCAAAATCCAACAATTATTCATACGGTCACCAGTCCAAGTTGACATCAAGTCCAAGTCCAGTTGACCAGTCCAAGTCCATCCAAGTTGACAGACTGGTTTAAATAACCATACAGCATGCCCAATCCTGCTTTTAATTCTCCCAGCTGCGCATAATGCACTTACTCTGTCTCATTGGCGTCAGACTTTAATCATTAAATGTAAGACAAATTAGAGTCACTTTTTAAAAAATTTAAAATTTAAAAATTTATAAATGATGTTATTAGAACTTTTTTTAGAAAAAAATTATAAAAAAGGTATAAATTGTAAATAACGATACTATTACTATAATATTAATATACTTTATGTAAACATTGCAACTGAAAATGATCCATTTAAGGTAACACGAAACCCAATCCTTTGAAAATGGTCCCACAGTCCCTAAAGTAGTTAATGACGAAATTAAACGTGGAAATGAGAGCTAATATTCTATGTAGTTTGTTCCTCTGTATTCTATATTTTATTTATCTAATTTTGGAATTTTTTTTTCAAAAGTTTAGTTGCAAAAAAAGTAAATACATTTTACGAAGTCATATTAAAAAGTTTAAACGTTTTCGGAACAAATGTTTCATTTTCTTTCGTTCTTTAGAAGTTACAACATTAAAATACCTTCATTAAATTACTTTTCAAAGTAGTTTTATACTACATGATGCAATTACGAAGAAAGTCTTGAAGGACAACTTTTAATGTTTCCTTTTGTATTTTTACATTTTCTTATTCGATACAATGAGAATGACTTTCTATGGATCGTGATGCCATTACTAATTCTACGAATTACGTGGATGTGACTTAATGATAGCTTAGGGAAACTGTTAGTCACAGAGTTTCCTTATGATCAGATTGATTAGTAAAGAAATCCGTGTTTTTGTTTGATTTTTGATTTATATTTAAAACTTTAAAAGTTATGCATAATTTAATCAGAAAAATTAATATTTTTAGTTAAACGTATGTATTTTAGGCAGCATAAAATTATACTTAATAAAAATTACATTATTATAGTTTCATACACTTCATCTGCTTGTATTTTGGGATCGATTCTGAATCAGAACCCGTTTTGTAGTTGTTGGAATTCTCAGAAATGAGGGTCGTAATAATTACTAAAGAGAAAATAAAAAAAAATATATATGTATGTTCGATTATCTCTTAAGAAACCCTCTTACTTTAGAATTCTTGAGACTGAACTAATGTACCTTGAAGATGAACCAGGTAAAGTATTCAATTATCTCACGTATCTTTTGATTCAGAAAAGAGATAAAAATAGTTTTTAATGGACGCTTTGTGGAATTTATTGCCATTTTTACGATCTTATTCTACATGAATCTTTTTATTATTATAAAGAACGTCGTTTGCATTTTATGTGAATAAATTGCTTTTCGATTGTTCGAACAATTACGTTTTCTTAAAATAGAGACCATGTTCTTACACATTCACGGTTCTCTAGTTTTCCAGGATCATTTTTACAAATAGTTGTTATTTGAAAAAATATTGTAATATTTTTTTTTCAAATAACTTACGTACATTAGTGCAAAAGAAATATTTAAGGTTATGTAAATATATGTGTTTGAATCTTATTTTAATCTATACAATTATTTATCCCCTATTGAGCTAATTATAATTAGCACAATAACAATAACAATTATTATCGTCCTTAGGGTAGAAGTCCAATATATGTACTCTGATGCAAGAAAAAGCACCTGAAGAGAATTAACTTGAACTATTGAAAGTTAATGGAATAGTACATATTGAAGTGACAAGGAGAGGGAGACGATTCATTTCTCGTCGAGACTTCTGCAACAGTAGTACTCTTTTAGGTGTTCAACTTTTAATGTAATTCCATCGAATGCACAGTGAATTCGGAGAAAGTTCCTGTTCATGATTAGATTTTATAACAAGTTTCACTTTCCACCGGCCCAGTGGCTCAATTGGTGTTTGCTCGGTGGGTGTGGATCCGAGTTCGAATCAATTCGAAAAAGTCTTTTTCTTCAATTCCGTTAGTTATTTTCTTAAAATTAAATAAATTTATTTTATGAAAGTATTTATTAAATATTAAATGATATTCTACAATTATTTTGCATTTTATAAAGTAAAAAAATTACTGTAATTATATAAATGTGTATATAATGCTTTGACAAATATATTTTATATAAATAAATAATATTTATAATAAAATACATAAAAAGTATTAAATGATATTTTACATAAAAATTATTTCACAAATAGTTTTATAATGTGAAATACAATATACTATAAATGAAATATTATATATATAGTATAAAAATTTTATAAAAATATATTATTACATATATTAAATTAATTATTTTATAATTGTATGAACTATTTAATAAAGTCCTTTCAAATAACCCTATTTAAGCAATTTTAATAAAAGTATTTAAATAATTATAATAATTTTAATTAATAATAATGAATTATTTTAATTAATATTAATTAATTATTTTAAATAATATTAATTTTGAATAATTTTAATGAATAATTAATGTTAATAAGTGTATGTTAATAATTTTAATTAATAATTATTTATGTTTAATTAATATTAATTATATATATATATATATATATATATATATATATATATATATATATATATATATGTTGTTGTTATATATATATATATATATATATATATATATATATATACCAATAATTTAATTTTAATTAAAAACATTTTTAAATAATTTTATTTAATGATTAATTATTAATAATTTTAAATAATAAATTTATTTATTTATATTCTTTTACTTATAAACACAAAAATAATTACTTAAATAGTAAATGCAGTAATTTTAATAAACTTTCTATAAATAAATAAATTATTAAATTTAAAAATAAACGAAAAGGAATTGAAAAGAAAAAAGATTTTTCGGGTGATTCGAACTCGGACCGAAGGCAGACGATTTACCAATTGAGCCACTGGCCCGGTGGCGAAAAGTGAAACTTAATTGTATAAAAGCTAAGCATGAATTTCGAAGGCTTTTTTCTCCGAATTGACTGACCATTCGACGGAATAACATTAAGGATTGAACACCCTAAAGGAGTACTACTATTACAACAAGTTTCAACCCAAAATGAATTTCCTTAGTTGTGTCCTCTCCTTGTAAGACAGAAATGATCTAACTTTCAGTTTAGTTTAAGTATTGCAACGTGCGCAAGGCATGTTTCGAACATAGTCCATTCTGGAATATTAAGGGATACCTAATAGAGGAGCAAATTTATTTTTACTTATGATATTCTACTGGTTATATCGTTTCCACTAGATTATGCTTCAGAGAAAAATTACAACCAATTTAAGGAACTAGAATGTTTGACAGAGAATATCGGTGGTCTAATCCAGTGGTCGACAACTGGTGGTCCATGAAAATTTTATTTTTGGTTCCCAGAAAGTTATTATTTACATTTTTATTCAGTTCAGTTACAAGACGTGTAACAAATTGTTTCATGGAATATGAATTATATATTTAAATATATAATTCATATTATATATATAAATAATAATATTATATATAATATTTTATATTTGAATATATATACATACATACATACATATATATATATATATATATATATATATATATATATATAACAACTACTTTTTTATTAAAGTGACGTTTTTGACAGCGATATTTGAACGTGAGAGTGGGCAACCAAAGTAAATTGGCGGCTTAATACTTCAATTTGTTCGTAGTGTCTTGCGTTGCGTTTTTGGCTTGTTCTTACTTTTTGTGAAGTTCCTTTAAAGTGATATGGATAAGTAAATAGAGACGTAAATAAGTGACAATAGTTGTATGCCATATAGTGGTTAATCATATTAGCGGTCAGTAAAATATAAAATTACATATTTATATAGAGGTCCATGAACTCTAAAGTTTGGTAACCACTGGTCTATTCGACTATTGCTTAACCTATTTTATTGTAAAATTATTGTTGACTGCAGTCGGCAAAGGGGGATACAACACGATGAATCATAGTGTCAGCCAGGCTCAGAGAAGCCCGGATGATCCAGACCGTGAGAAAAGAAAACCTTTTGTAAGGCATGCACTTACTGATCCAGCAGCCTATGTAGCGAAAAATGGAAACATTTATCAAATATTCCTCAAATAATCACATAATTTGTCCATGATTACATGACTTGGGTCTAAACTACAAAATTACATTGTTATCAAAGATTGGAATGATGTCACACTAATCGGACATCAAATGGCCTAGAGTGGGTTTTACTGATAAGTACCGTAGGTGACGAACATCAGTCCAATGTGTGAAGCAACGAGGTTAGTGCCAAGTACCCAGATTGATGTTCATAATCACATCCAAAAGACCCAGTGTCATTGAGAGGGGAACACTCGTGGATGTTTGAACATTTAAGAGATTCTGCAGACATTTGTGGTCTATTACTGAATTTCTCTTTTCGACCACTGTTCCGACAATATAGAAGACTCTACCACATACTATTGCATTCTCTCGTGCTTGTCCACAATCCATCGATATTCTTTTCCTGTCGAGAATTTTCACTACACTTGTCTCCTATCGAGAATGCGTGGAATACCGTACTACTAGAAATAACCACTTCAACTATACGAATCCGTCAAAACTACATGTGAAAATTCAAATAGCAGGAAATGAAATCTTATAGAACTCCTTTATGAACTTGTATTATTTACTTTCAAGGCGTTTGTAATGTTATATTCCGAATAAGGCTACTTATATACATATATACGTATGCTACCTCTAATCTTAATTTGCTTTATATCTTTCATACATTTTAACATTATGTTTTAACCATTTGCTTTGTCATAAGCATTTTACTAACCTTGAAAATTTCATTACATTTTGAGAAATTCTTCCTACTGCAGAAAGAATTAGAGATTAGAAGCTTATAGAATTTTAAAATTTTATTAAGTGATTTCTTAAAAAAAAAGAATCGGTATTATATAAGGTTTTTTACCATTAAAACATTTCATAAGAGTTTCTTGTAAAGAATATTGATCATCAAATCAACTTATTCTATCTTGGCCACATATTAAAAAACAGAACTGCTATGGTATTTCAGTTTCGAATAATTATCCTCTTTTTATTATCAAACTTATACTTCATTAACCTGTTCAAGGCAACCAGTTCTAAAATTATAAACTCTTAAAATAAATCAAACTCCTTGCAACAAACCAACTTTCTTCTTTTTAATTTGAATTTAAGCTGAATTTTAACTTTATTTTGTAAATAGTACATTTGCAGAACTCTTCTGCATTTGAAGAACACAATATGGTTAAAATGCATATTATAAATATACTAACTTACAACTATAGATGAATATTTTTAGCTGTTGTCTAAGTTTATATCTCGTTCTTTAATCCTGTTAACATGTTTTAATCAAATTAATTCTAGGTTTACTTTTATTTAGTGTAATCTCTTTTTTTTTATAATTTAAACGCAAGAACTCCCACTCCAACTTCTAATATCGATCTACAAAAGAAGTATTAATTTAGTAAAATAAATATCAAAATCTATATTCTCCAAAACTGACTTTAGTATTTTTTGAAACATAAATACCTTATTAGTATGCAGCACAGGTAGCTATTGCCCTACACACAGTGATTGTGTGTCCATTAAATAAAAAGCTTTCAAGATAAACTGAAATTACTGGATCATTTATAACTCTCCAGTTTAACGTAGACATCTGCCTTATTTATTCATTAACATCTATGGCATATATGTCTCTGAATAAGGATGACTATCATCCATAACTGTCAGGAATACCGAGATAACTGACACTAGCCATCCGAATACTTTTGAGAAAGTTGAGAACTTGAGTAGAAGGGATTGAATTGGAAAAGAGATGCTAGCTTTTAGCATTTCCCATCGAAATCCTGCATTCCACTATCTAATTCGATTTTCTTAAAGAGATTCGCTGACGTTGACGGGATCCTACCCTGAATGATCTTCAGCCTCGCTTCCCTAAATTCTCGATTCACTTAAATAAATGTGACAGACAAATTTATTGCTCAGTTTTTATTTCTACAGTTATTTTCTTTCACTCTTTATCAAATTGTTAAAAAGTATTGAAGTGATGTAAAAAGTAGAGCAGTACTTTTTATTTTGGATACATTGTGTATGCCTTTAGCGTACTTTAGGCTTATATCAATAAATATATATGTTATATATATATATATATATATATATATATATATATATATATATATATAAGCTCCTAGAATATACAGCCATGATGATTTTAGTATATAAAAAAATTTGTAATTGTAAGTATCTCTCAAAGAGTATATATGTATATAATCTTTTGTCGTCTTGAAAATCGTGTATATCATTTAAGGGGACATGGCAATGATTTGAAAAATGTTTAATTTAAGGATTTTAATATTTTTGGTTGCCTAGTATGTATGTATACTATGTTAAACAACAGATTTGTGCCCAAAATTTCATAAAGCTAGCCATGTAATTTTAAGGAAAAACTTGAAATTTTGAAGTAATTTTAAATGCTACTCCTCCTATACAAAAATTGACGTACACGCATTAAATTTGATTTACAAGTACGTCAAACTATGTATAACAAGCTGGTATGGTTTTGCGTTAACGTGATTGGTATTCTTACAATACTTCATTTTTATATAAATGTTTATTTCAAAAATTCCCTAAAAATGTGTACCCTGAGTTTAATTATTTTAAAAAAATAAAATATAGCTTTGATTCAAAAAAATGCATACCAACTTTTGTTACATAAAAAATTAGCTGGGAATAATAGGTAAAAAAAAATTTCAAAAGCATTGTGGGCGCAATAGGAAAAAAGCCTTAGCATTTTAAATGAAGGCAAAATAGTTATTTTATCTTTCTGAGATACGGTAGTTTTTAAAGTTTTGATTTGCCATAGGGATGTAAATAAAACGAACGTAAAAGCTATCATAATTCTGCTTCTAAGTTGGTGAGCTTCTCTTTGTGAGGTTATAGAAAAGTTCATAAAGAAAAATTTAGGCTAAAAAATTAAATTTGATTTTTTGACCGATTTTGGTCAATTGAATCGTACTGTGTCCCCTTAAATATTTAATAATTTTTAGCTTAGATAAGTGGATTTATTTCCCTCTTGATATTTTAACTTGATATTTGGCACTTATAACAAAGTTTTAGTATTCTTCTTATTATTATTCTGGTGTTACTATTATTATCTTTAGCATTAAAAGGGAATTTTATTCTTACTCTATTTTATTTCCTTCGTATCTCAGCAGTAGAAGCAAATTTAGGGAAATGTTGGCTTGCCTCAAAAGCTGAGTTAAAATCTGTTGTTGTGGTGATTGTGACTAATGCCACCTGCCTGACGAAGTCAGATCGAGGCCCGCGAAATTCATCGCTGCTAAGGGCTAGAATTTTTACGCCTGTCGTTAGCCTTAGCTTTGAGCACCATGCAGGTGACAGTACGTTTTGGCTCGATTCTACCCCAATTTAGAGGGAGAAAACCCTGGGAGTGGTCAGGGGCCTCCCACCTCTCTTCCCCTTCCACCAACCCCACGAGAGGACTTGCGGGGCGACGGCTATTTAGAGTATCCCCATGCTGCAAAGGCACTATACATTTACAAACATCCATGTCTTCTCCGGAATTCGAACCCACAGTCCCTACGGCACCACAGTCAGCATCGCTAACCACTATATCGGTTAAAATCTAGAATCATAATTCCTAAAACTAAAACTTTACTATAATACAATTGAGAATATGACATTTTTGACATAAACTGTCTTGTTATATATCTATTTATTGCTTTGCATTTTTAAATTTACCATAAATTAATCTAACATGCGTACACATATATTTATATGTACCTTTTTAATTATAATTCCTGTATGTAGATAAAATGTGCTTAAGTATTTTGTTGCTAATCAGGATTTCTTTTAAATTAAATTGGATAAAATGTCATAAAAAAGAAAAGAAAAATCACCAGGTCTTTGTTGCAAATCAAATATTTTACTTATGAAAATATATTCTCAAAAAGAAGTTTTATCAGCTAAGATAAGATATTATAATCCTTTAATCTGTTATAATTGTACGAAATTCAAATGATTATAAAAAGGCATATCGCTTGCTATTAATAACGTATATTAACTGATAATTACTAGTTTAGTTCAGCAATAAATATTTTTTCAAATGGTTTTTTCTTAAAAAAGCACTGTTTTATCAAAATTAAAAAAAATTTAAAAATTTTTCAAATTTTAAAACCCTTTTTCCATAGCATTTGTGTAAATTATATTTTTCTCAAAATATTAAAAAAAAATTCCTCAATTCGAAGTAAAATAAATCATATTACTTTTTTGGGGAAATACAAATTCAATACATGTTTCCAGCATGAAACCAATATTTAAAAAGGGTTGAGAAAAATTTTTTTGTGATATTACCAACCCAGTCAAAAATTTTAAACCTTTTTTAAACCCAAGGGAAAATTTTTTTTTTTCCCCATGTTTCTATTTTCAAAAAAGAAAAACTTTTGTTGATCTAATAACATCCGAATTCTTCTTTTTGACTAAGAGTGGTTAGATTCTGTTTCATTTTCTGAGAAACAGATTCCAAAATTTTTAGGAAGTGTTAAAGATATACACTAGTGAGAGAAATTTAAGCAACTTTTCATAATCCATCGTAATTCAGAAAAAAATTTAACGGTGACATGAAATTTAAACTACAGAAACGTTTACAACACTTAGTTTGATATCTTAGTAGCTAAAGAATGAATTGTACACATACGTTATGGAACAGAGCAGAAAAAGACTTTACATGCAGAATGGTGTTAATGGAATAGTTGTAAAAATAGTTGTAACCTTGAAATAACAAACAACTGTTAGAACCAAAAATTTGTTAAGATATTGAGGATTATTGATTAGAAGCTTTTAAAGAAAATTCAGAATTTCTTTCACTTAAAAATATTGAGAATTGCAGGATATTCTTATACTGAATACATTTCGTAAATCTTTTTTTATAAAATAAATCCCAGATTTTAGCTACCTTTTTTGTTTGGATGCATTGTATTTTTGCTTTGCGTTATATAAATTTTACAATAGAATAAAATATTTTATTCTGATCTTAAACTAAATTCTAACGAAGACTTTTTCGCTTCATAGAATGTTTCATACTGGTTTAAAATTCCATGCTTCAGTAGATTGTTACTTTTGTATTTGTCTAAAAATAAAAATAAATGTTGTAAAAATACAGTTAAAACAGTCTTTTGTTTGCTAAAACTCATTGAAATCCATACTTGTCAAATAAAAAAAAAATTAATGTTGGAACTACACAAATCATTATTTTAAGAGAAGTTTGTTTTGCGAGAATAATATTAATTAAATTTTATCATATCTAATTAAAAATTAAAAAAAAAAATATTGATTTATAAACATTTTTTTAAATATTAATCCTTTTGTCAGTATATTTCTTCGAAAACTTTTTTTTTTTCCAAAACATTCCAATCCCAAATGTAACGCTTCTTTTTAATAAATAAAGAAACATGCACTTTTTAAATGTTCTACACACATAAATGTATAATTTACTAAGGCCGAAATGGAAAATTTTAGAAATTTGAGTTAATTGTATATCAACTTATTTATCATCGAAACTGCAAATTTTAGATATGTACCTATGTGTGTGTATGTATATGTGTGTATTTATTGCTGATTTTTACAACTCTAGAAAGGAAAGATAATAGCAATCCTTTTCTAATTGAATCGATGCATCATAGTAGGAAGAAAACATGATTAAATTTGTGATTTAAATTTGTGAAAGGGAGTTTTAAGTACAGGGGTCCAAAATTGGTATACATGGCTGGCACCTCTGACATTTCAAATAGCCCCACCAACATCAAGTTTAACTTTAATTGTAGAGGCTGGAGAGTGATATCGGGGTCGAGTTGCTCCTTACCACATCTTTTCAATGGGTGTAAAATCTAGGGAACGTTCTGGCAGTGGCAACAGGCGAGGTAGATCTGAATATTCCAAGGAACATCTAGTCTTGTGTCATCATGTTGAAGGATGACATCCCCAAGACCTAGTAGATAAGGCACAGATGCCATTATAATTCCGTATGTTCATCCACTATGGCGTTCGATACTGCATTCCGTAGGTGGCGTTGAATGACATAGTGTCTTATACGAATGCAGCCATCACACGATACCATAAAGGTATAAAATATTAAAGGAGGATTCGTCAGAAAAACCACTTATTGTCATTCAGCAAGTTAGTCCTCATTTGTAGTCGCTGACTCCGATGGTTTTGCGTGAGAGCGATTCTGTATCAAGGCTTTAGTCCACGGTGCAGCAGAAACAGACAAATTGATGAAGTAGTTAATTTCACATATAGTAGTTGGCCAACGTGATACAATATATCTAGATGAAAATGTACGGTACGCCATGAGGACCAGGTGTCTATTTATCGCGCGTTGACGCCACTTTTTTAGGGTCCACTCTTGGTTTTCTGATTTTTCTGATTCTCGTCAGGTCCACTGCTTCCAAACACTGTGTTACTGTTACGCTGCACACGATGGCTACTGTGCAATAAGACAATCCTGCTTCACCTCCGTTCTAATCCCGAAGTTTGTTGAAATGTCGTCCTCTTTCGTCGAAGAGAGTTACGGCTCTCATAATATTTACCACCAGCAGATAACCACCGATAACTATTTATGTGGATCCATCAACTATTCAGATACACGCATGCATGATAACTCTGAAATTTTGCATATCATACCCTGTTTTGCATTTGTTGAAACTTTAAGTTTAAACACGATCATTCCTTCATGGTGTTGCTAAAATGTGATAATGTTTTTCTTTTTTTTTTACATTTAACTTTGGCTTATATATAAAGTGTCTTCTGATATATGGAATTTGCTTTATGTTTATCAAATTATACTAGCATTTTACGACGTATTGAAATTTAAATAGCTGCTTTATTTTTAATATTCATATATTTTTATGAGTATTTAACTACGTATAAAATTATATATAAATTCACATTATTAAAATAATTACATATGTTTCTAGCAAGCTGCTATTTCGAGTAAGACGAGATCGAATTCATGCGAAAAAGTTTTTATTGGAAGTATTTGTTTGTATGTCAGGAAAATACTATCGTATAAAAACACCAACCATAATAAAGCAGGATGCTCGATAAGTGCTTATAACTTAGGCACCAGAATCATTCACACAGGAACTACTCTCAAAAGACTAGCGACTGTGATTATGGATAGTGGCAAGAGATACTATAAACAATCATAGAACTAGACCGATACCTAAAATGACCGTTTACACTCGACGTGACAAACCCTACGTGCCTTCTTTAAACAAATTCTCAAGTGACAAACAAGATAAATACCGTTGCGCAAAGTGAAAAGATTCTGAAACAACTGAAGAAAGAAAATTTTGCTCCAGCAACCTTTTTTTGCCACATCAAAAGGGACAATATCCTTAGCTCTAACAGAATACAATAAAAACGTGCTCCACCTGCTAAGGAGACACTGATACATTGTATACCACCGCTGGGGAATCTTAACACTAAACATAGAAAGCAGGAAGAACAGGAAACAAAAAATAAAGAATAGTTGCGAGGAACTGAGGAAGGGAAGGGAGAATTGTCTTCCTCATTAAGAGGTGTGGGTCACATGCGTAGCTATGGGTGAGGTAGGAGTCATTCTTGCCCTGAACCATGTCCCATTGCGCTTCCAGGGTCGTAGCTTGCCTAGGATAATGTTAGGTTCGCTTGCGTACGTAATGGGTAAACCTTGTTCTCTTTATTTTTGGAAGTTGTGTTGGCGAAGAATGCTTAAGGATAGGACATACAATCGCCAAAAAAGTAAAACAGGAAGGGGAACTGTATATTTGGAGAAAATTTGCTTGGTTTTATTCTGTTTGTAAAGGGAAATAGATTCCGATAGATGGTAAGATAGATTTCTGAAGATGAAAATTGTAAAATTTTAGAACATCGTTGTTCCTAACATTTAAGAAATTTGGTTTTCTTAATTAATATTCGATTAACCATTTATAAATTTCAAATAAAACGTATTCCATCGCTACAATTTATTAATTTATAGATGATGTATCATAAACTATTTATAAATTTACATAATTTATTAATGAAGACATTAGGATATTTGATTTAATTATCGTATATTCTGGCGTTTACCTTGTACTTTTGACACAAGAAAATGTATCGAAATATACAGGTGTGCGTTATACGCCCGCGGATATAGATATATATATAAGTGAAAATAAAGAAAAGACGAGTATAAAAAAATTAAATTTCCACATATATCTAAGCACTGGAGCTAAAGTATGTATACATATAGTTCTACATGTATCTAAACACTGTCTTGTGTTGTCTTTTAATTTTCTACATATATCTAAACACTGTCTTGTGTTGTCTTTTAAATTTCTACATATATCTAAACACTGTCAAATGTTTAGTGATAGGTATGTTTTTCTATATATATCTAAAATTAAACATTTAAAAGAAATGGCATCCTTATAAACATTCATCAATAAATTAATTACACTTAAATTCATCCTCCCCCCATCTCTTTTCTTGCACTTGAGGGTTATAGTTTTAGAAGTATAACACTATTCAAAAGCCTAAGATAAATAAAAGAGTTCAAAAGGTAAGAGCACTTGTACTTTTAAAGTTCCTTTGTTAAAAGAAAAAGGTACGCGTTTTTGACATTTTTCAGCTGCTTATATTTCAAATAAGTAGCTAAAAAAGATAAGACGTTTTATTAGGTATTAATAATTGATTTCATCTAAAGATATGAGTTAAACTAGTTAACATTTTTATTTATATTTTAAAAAGGGAGATTTGTTTATAAAAAGATTAAATTGCGTATGATTTAGACAAAAATATCTTTATAATTAGATTCGTAATTAAAAACTAAGCACAGCATTGTGCTTTTAATTAACACAAGTAATAACATATAAATAAAATATTATCTCTCAACATCATTCTATCTTATGATAAACAATTAATTTTTAACTAACAATTATCATCAAAATATTATTTTTAAAATTTAAATGCTGTACTTATATTAAAATGTGAATCATACTTATTTATAATATTAATGAGTATTATTTAGTTTTAAAAAAAATGTAGAAAATTGTTTTATGATGTATTTTATACTTACTTTCGATGCAAAATTACGTTTATGAATACATTTTATGCTTATAATACTAATCAAAATATAATTCTATTTAATAATTTATATTTATAGGTATTTTTATATAATAATTACAATACAAGTGTTGCCAATGAAATAAAGTTCATAAATCACCTTTACAAATATTTAAAGTAATGTTTTATGTATAGCTTAAAATACCGTTTTCACACTTTATCTTGCATTCGATTTAAAAAAAAAAAATCAGAAATAAAGAATTGCATATTTTCTAAATCCTTCAATGCATTTACTAGTGTTTTTAAATAAACAAAAAATCATCTGTTTTAGATACCGTAAATGACTAGCTGACAGTATTTGTCATAATTCCAAAATTAGGAAATTTTAATCCTTTTTACAATACATCGAACAGATCTTTTTTTGCCCTTAAATGTCTCATAAGTTCTAGAACAACACTGAAAAAAGAAAGAATGATAAGCTTCAGAAATCGAGGGGAACTTTATTTATTTGGTAAATTAAAACTTTGAAATGGGGTATAATTTTCCTGTCAAATGCAATGTTCACAGTTGACTTACTTGGAGTAATCACCAATAAACTTTTAAAGCAAATTCCGCAACGTTAATTAAAGGCCACTTCTAAGGCATCTGTTTTATCGTTTTTCGTTTCCCTCATGAAAAATCTAATATTATTTTTTTCTCTATACGTTGTGTCTTATCTTCGTCATCCTCAGGTTTGGCCATTTGTTTTTGAGATGCGAAAGGAAATTTTATGATGGCGCTTGTGTTTTACAGAAATATTTCCAGAGGATACATCGAGCGGTAACTCTTGGAATTTTTTTTTTCTGTTTCTCCACGTTCGATCTTCTTGAAAATAGTTGTATACCTACACACTCACGCACTGTTTTATTATTTCTCGTACTCTTTAATCCAGTTGCTGCTATTGGCCTTGGATTCTATTCGAGACGGATTTTTAGGGATGATTCCAAAACCGCAAATCGGATGAGGAAGTTTGTGATTTATTATTGAGACGCTCGATTGGCGATGCTTCTTATATGTTTTAGTTTTATATATTTTCATCCGTTTTCAGAAAGCATCTGAAACAGATGTTCTCAATGCATGGATACATAAAGCAATTTTTAGAATGCAACTTTCTGAGAAGTGATTTTGGATTCTTTTAGTTTTTCAGCATATATTATGTAAATTTTAAGAAAAAAAAGTAATAACAACAAAATACTTTTTAAAAAAAATATTTTTTTTTTGAATTTAAGATATTGCAGCCATTTGTTTGATGGTTTGTAGACAAGAAAATGCAAAATGCGATTTTATTTAAGAATGAAAAAAGATTCTCAGGAATTTTGGACTAGATTTATTTATAATAATTTTATAACGGATGTAAAATAGGTTGTTGCTGGTAAACAGAATAATTTGATTTAGTTTTGAGGAAAAGAAATAAATGTCTTCATACTTAAATGGTAAATACGTTTCAAACTTGATAAAAGTCATGTATTACAGGCAATTTTCGTTCTAGACTTCGAGAAGTTCAGAGAGCATTTTGTGCAATTTTGATTCTATATCTTGAATTTTAAAGGTTACATTTATTTTGATACATTACTAAAATTGGAGAATCTGAACCTTAGATTTAATTTCCTAAAAATATTTAGAAAATAATTTCAAACTTTTTGATTAATTATGCAGTAATCAAATTATTTCAAGTGTAAAATAAAGATTTGAAATATACTATGTTGAAACTAATTTTTAAGTTAGTTATTTCGGAAATAGGTAAACAAATTTAATCGAAGAAGTGATTTTATAATCAAGTCTTACTTTTATTAGAAGATATAAAATAGAAGAAAAATCATATATTTAAATATTAAAAAATAAAATGTTATAACGGAACTTTAATTTTTGAATGCAAACTGTTTCCTTAATTTTTTTAACAAGTACTGTAAATAGCAAAATTAAAATTTTTTATAAAATTATCAAGGTATTAACGTTAGAAAAGAAACCTAAATACAGTGCCATGAAAATTTTATAGACAGCCGAAACTCACATTTTTTTCTTTTCGAATATTATTTAGTAAGTTTTAGATTTCTAAATACTTTGTAATTCTTTGTTGACATCAAGCGAGGGTAAAATAAATTTGTATTACTTTCTAAACTTATTTTAAATACGCAGGGAATGACTAATTTCGTTCTTTAGGAAATTGCCAAGGAATTTATAAGACAATTCTAAAGCTTTGTATGTAGTGAACATATAAAGTCGCAATAATACATTTTTTAGACTGAAGTTTAATTAAATGTTATGTTAAATTTTAACAATGCTAAATTTGCAATTTTAAATTTTCTATAATGTTAAATTCAATTTCAAGGCTGAAGAATTGTTTGATGATTTTACGAAATTAAAAGTTTTTCACAAAGTGGTTACTACTAAAATAAAAAAATGTAGTAATTTCGTTTCAAAATTTAAATTCGTATAAATTAATGCTATAAAGTATAAAAGGAGATAATAAAACTACAGTCACTAAATTATTGCGTTTATTGATAACAATATCTCATACAAAAGGTTAGGAATAAAATAAGATATATTTGCTTTACGTTGAATCAACAGTTTTAATTTAAAATCCTTAAACATGAGAGGTGCAGCAATTGGACTGAAGCTAAAATTAAAATATACAAGTAGTGAAAAATCAGTTCTGTATTAAAGTGATAGCTCTGTATTTAAAGGTAATTTAGCACAATTTATTTTCTCCCTTTATTGTTAAGAGGGAATTATTATACTAGCTATACTATAATATTTCAATGTGAAATATTAATAAAATTCATTGTGAAACATTTGGAAATTTATTGTGAAATATTTGTTTTAAAAATTTACAGTGAAATAATTGTTTTGAAAATTTATTGTAAAATTTTGAAAAATTTGTTTATAAGTTATTAATATGTGCGGAAATTTCTTTATTTTTCAGAGTTTAGGCTTGTTATATTTCATATTTTATGTTTTAATTATGTTTCTGTTATTTATCGTAACTCCTGTAACTTAATAAAGCTATAGCTAATACTTATTTACTGAATAAATTTCAGTATTTTAAGAGTGTTTAAACAATATTACTGAATAATATATTTAATAACATAATTTTCTTCTGAAAGTGGTTTTTATGAATCGTGTATTGCATTTAATTATAAGTTATTCATTTTATAGCACAGAATATTTACATGTTTAAACTATATTTGATTAAATAAGTTAGCTTTTATATTTGATGTTTAATTTTCTTCAAAATAATTTTTTTTTCTTTTATTTCAGGCATTGATCTTGTTGGCTTAGGATTACGTAAGTTATTAGTTACTGACGTATTTAGTTAGTAGTTTCTACTTTTGATACATTTAAATTATTTTAGTGCTGTAGTGCTTATTTCAGTACATGTTGAAATACATAAGCAGTTGTAGTTGCTTCACATTAATTTTCATATTTTGCATGAAAAATTTCCTTGTTATTTTTTCAGGAATCACTTCAGGCAGTATTTTACTTATCACCTAAGAATGAATAAATTTAAGGGATATTTAAACATATATGTGGCAGTTCTGAGCAAATTTTTATGAACATTTATTAAGTAACTATTGAAATGAGAACATTCTTTAAAATTTCGATTCATTTCTTCTTTTCTTTTTTTTTAAATAAAATATCCACAGTCAAAAAATTTTAAAATGAGAAAAATTCTTGTACATTTAAATTTAAATCAATACTTTTTCCCGATTCTTTTTTGAAAATGTATTATCGACATATTTATGAGGGCATTATAATACATGCACCGAATTTCAAAACTATTAGATAAATGGCTTTACTGAAAAAGGTCTTTTCTTTTGAATTTTACATTTTTGATTAATTATGTACGGAAAATCCGGTACTTGGCATTATCGCAACTGTATTGGTGACATTATATGAAGCGAAGCACATGGTTGACAATCAGCATGTGCAACACATTCGAAATTGCGGTTGCCAACTTGGCGAGTTATCCTAAACTTTGGCATTGTTGTGATAGTACGCAAGTACCAAAAATTCCTACCAATAAGTAACTTTTAGCAGCTCTTTAGAGCTTTGGATTTTAAAGTGCTTCTCTATTAGCTAGAGCACAAATTTAAACTGCATTAGAAAGAGAAGAACTTCTAATTTTTAAATAATTGAAAAAATCAATTTTTGACAAATTTGTGTGAAGTGATTCCAAAATGAATGTTCAATTTTGTAATTTATGTTGTTTATTAATTGATATGTTGTTTTGTAATTTATGTTATGTTGCGCTTACTGGTTGAATGTTTTTGTATCAGTTTGGTTTAATGAAAAAAAAATAAACTTCGGAATCATTACACATTTAAAAAAAAAAAAGGAAAACACGTGGTAACTAAAAAATCTCTAACACACACAACACATTACATAAAACTACTAAATGAAATATAATAAAATGTAACAATAAAATAAAAATAATAAGAATTTTATTCAGCTTCACAAAACAATTACGGGATGCCAATTCATAAAATTGAAGATATAGCTGAGATATTAAACATACGTTTTAATGTGAATTCTTAAGTATCCCTTCGATGACTGTGTTAAATTGCTTAAGAAATTATTGCATTTAAAAGACTTTTTATAGGATTGTTATAAGAATCATGAGTATTTTTACTCCTAATAATTATTAAATAAATGCTATTTTGATACGTATTTTTCTAATATGTATATACAGGGTGACGGTTTTAACTAACTCGTACAATTTAACTAAAAATAATAATTTCTCTTAACTTCACTAGATGGTGTCATGAATGCGTACTGCGATAGAAGTCATAAGAGGAATTTGTTTAGTGTCAGTTCTGCGTCATTTTGTGAAATTTTCTTTGAATTCATAATCTAGGTATGGAATCACATGAAACGGTTTTACAAGAAGAAGCCGACAAATATTAGTCTTAAAAGTTACATAACTGACTTCTTTTCAAACATCTAAAATGATTCGCTTTAATTGGTAACTGATAAATGTTTGGCTAATATTGCACTTTTGCTTAGTCTCTGAAGGTTTTCACCTTATAAACCTTATCCATTAAACTTATTTTCAAGATTTTGTAAGGTAATGTACAACGTATCAAGAAATACTTAAGTTAAAAATAGTAATCTAATTATGTCACCCTGTATATATATAAATTTATTTATAAATTTAACTGATAATATCAAATTTTTACATCTCCTTAATTTTTTTAAAAAAAATAAAACTTAAAAGTTACATTCCTATGGATTTATTACTATAGAATTATTATTTTAATAATTCCTTAAATAATACACTAACTGCTGACTACGAAATATTAAAATAAATAAAATGTGGAAAAGATCAAATTGGATTTATTTTTAAAAAAAAAAATTACACAAGATTACAGTCGTTCTGAATTAGTATAAGAATTTCAATGAAAGGAATAATCATGTATGTAAGTTATCAAACAAGAATAAGTAGAAGCATGAAAAATAAATTGTACATTATAATTGATAGGTTTTGCTAAAATATCACAAGTAAACGAAACAAACTTTCGTTTTCTCTTCCTAAACTATAAAAAACAATTGTTTTTATGAGAAATAATACAAAAAAAAAAACAGAAATGTGGGGAAAAAAACCTTCTTAGCATAATCTCTTCAAGCAAGTACCTCAAGTAGAGGAAATCAAGACGTTGAACAGGTGGGTATGACAAGTTTATACATGGTTTAAACCTTCTGAGTATGGCTTAAATGACAAAGCAGGTCATAGTTGATATATCTTTCTGTATAATTTGGTTCAATTATCATAAAAATATTTATTTATACTATTTATCTTCTGAATAAAGACTTCTAGCAAATTATAATAAAGCAAGTATTACAAATTTATATATAAAGCTTATTCAGCTCTATGTTGATTTTTTTAAATACATTTTGTGGTACGCGTGTTAGCATTGACACGCGAGCCCAATTTTACAATAAAAATACCTGCTTTGATCATTTCCTTCTTGAAAGGTTATTTTTATTTCAGGCAGCACCATTTTGTTTAATATTTCAAGGAAATTCGAAAGAAGAAAATGTTATTATTAAAAATAACCCGAAGAAATAACGTGTTTTTATTTTTTTAAAAATACAGTTGAATTTTTCAGATAAAACATGAACCTACATATTTATTAAACTAAATTAAAACACAACTCCAAACGACGGTCAGTTAAAAAGACTATATTCTTCATCATATAATCTTCTTGGTACTTATTTTGGAATTGTATATTAAATCCTAAGATTAAATCTCACAATCAGAAGTCTTATGAATACAGTTCTGAAGAGTAGATACTAATTTTTGTGAATTTACCTAACAAATCTTTGATTTTATTACCACCAGTTTTTGAGATATCCAACAGGAATTTAGGAGACGAAACCTTTAAAAAAGATTCTAAAGGTATTTTTGAAGCATTGACATAACTTAAAACAATTTATGATTAAAAATTCTTCACCACGAATACAAAATACGTGTAAAGAAATGAAAATAATTAACGTACAATGAAAGACAAACATGTCAATAATAAAGGATACTTCTATAAAACAGGAAAAAATACATGGTCTTTATACAAAATGAGAGTATAGCTTAGATTACTTACATGTACTGCATACATTATTTATATATTCAGTAACTGACATAAAATAGATACAGCTATTGTATAGATTTTGGAAATAAAGCTGTACTTATTATAATAACTTATAAGTTGAAAAAGATTTAATTTCATGGTACATAAGAAGAATCAAAATAAGAAATCACTGAACAGAGCAAACTTATTTTCGTCTGATATATTAAAATCATATGCTATTATGAAAAAAAATATCAATTTTATTACCATGATATATATGGTTAAATTTGTATTATCATGATATATATGGTTGGTTATTAAGATTAAATTAATTTGTGAATATTTGTAGTATTAATAAACCACACACACAAGAACACACATAACAAAAGTAACAATCTTTTCAGTGATAATAATTAAATTGTTCAATTTTTTTTTTACTTTTCTTAGAGAAGAGAGTTTGAATAAGATTCTAAATATAATGCATTAAAATAAAGAATGTATTCAAAACGAATATATGATTCTAATAGGCATAGTTGGAATGATTTGCAAAAAATAATAATAATAATTTAGATATATATATATTAAAATAGGCATGTAAAAAATTAATTATCGTAATAATTCATAGTTATTTTACGAGGCAAGTAATAATTCATCTATGCATATAATAAGTACAATAAAAATATAGCTTTCTTTTATAGTTGAATGTAGATACTTAAGTAATATACTGTAAAATCTGAGCAAAAGGTAATTTTTAGATAAACAGTTCTTGAGTACCTTAGGTGTCTTTACAATTTTTAAATTAAATAAAATAATTAAGATGGCACACTCAATTAAGTATGCAGTAAAATATTTCGAAACAAATTTCGTGTTGAAAATCATTTTTTGAAATTATTTTTAGATAATTAAATTTATTACTGAAAAGATATACTCTTCGCTTTATTTAATTACAGATAACGCTGTTATCTTAAACATTGAGACTCTTTTATTAACTGATTATTAAATTCATCTTAGATTTTATTGCAAAACAAAACGGAAATAATTTGTTTCCTTTAAAATTAATTTTCATGGCCTTGATATTTTGATCAGGGACGCAGTTAAGAGTCATTTTAGAAATACTTTGTGAAAACTTTTGAGCAGCGATCCAAGTATTAGCTGATAAAATTTGGTATTATGTATACGAAAGTTAAAGCATTATGAATAAAGAATAACGAAATGTAAAAGTTTCTGCAATTACTGAAATGAGTTATTAACGATAATTGTGTTTATATATTCAATGCACGTATATCGAGATTTAAAATAAATGGAATTTATTATACGCTAAGCCAATATTTGTCTTTCAGCTCTTCTACACATTTATTAAATTAATTTTGAGAAGAAAGATATCACGAAGTTAAAATTTAAAGATGTAGCTTTTTGAAATTAGTAAATTAAGTCGATTTGTAAGGTAATATGATAAATACTCAGCACTTCCATTGTAGACATTTCATGAAAATAATTCAGATTTTAGCCCCTATGTTTTAAGTATTTAGAAAATATCGATTAGAGACAGAGTTTTCTTAGTTGCACATGATATTTTTAGGTAAAACCGCTAAAACAAACTAAAGAAAAGAACGCTGCTTATCAATATTATATATTTTGTGATAATATGTTTCTAATTAATTAATTGTATACATATGTATTATATTGCATTCAGGTTTAATTAGCAGGCAAGCTGAAATAAGTAGATTACTAAAACCAATTATATTGTAGAAATTGAGCTTGTAGAAACATTGTATGTAGGTAAAGTTAATACATTTTTTTTTTCTTATTTCGAAATCTTTAGAAGTAATAACAATTAAAATGTTTATATTTACTTTCAAGACAAACATTTTCTTATGCACTGTGAATTAACAGTGGTATTTAGTATATTACTTTGTTAATGCTATTTATTTTTCGAAATAAAACAAAAAAAAAGGTCAATTTAAAAAATACTTCCCAAAACTTTTGCAAATGTTTAATATACTTTACTTTTAAAGAAAGTTCGTTTTCTTTTAATGAAATTATTATAGAATATAATTTATATTGAGATTTTTAAATTTTATTTAGTGTTTCAATATCTAAGTTAAAATTTTTTTCATTTGCATGTTTTTTCTGAAGCATACAATAAATAAAGCTTAAATATGTATATCTCGCAAATTAACTGTACATTAAGAAAATGGAGTATTTATTTTAAACAACGCATATCTCAAACCATAGCCTTGAAATTTATATGAATATAAGTATTTCTTATTAGCATTTTTTTCTTGAGCCTTCTATTGTTTAAAATGCAAGATGCACAGTAAAATAATATAATGAAGTATTCTTCATCTGAAGATAATATAAAACTAATCATGCACAGTTAAAATATTTTAAATCGAATTAAGCAAGTTAATCTATATTGTTTTTTCAAAAATTTCATATGTGTAATCAAAAAACTATCAATAGCTGCGTAAATATAATTGAACGTAATACAATTTAAAAGATGGACAAAGTCACAGAGCTTTTGTTTTAATACAAAAAGGTTGCAAAGTACTGTGAACAATTAATTTTACAAAGGGTATTACAATTTAAATAATTAACTGCATATGTTGTTCAAATATAGAATTTTATTGAAATTAAGAAATAACTATAATTGCATTTCAAAAAAAAAACCTTTTTCTTATCAAATAATCACTTAAAAGCGATATCAAGTTGTGTGCGAATTTAATTAAAACTTATATATTTATTTATATCATCTTATTTATTAATTTTTTCCCTCTAAAATGACTAAAAGATTCTGAATTGAATTAAACGTTTTTAAAGCTCCGAGAGAAAACCTTTTAAGAGAGATGCCGTGATCAATATCGTCTCACAAAAGGTAACTAAAGGATCATAGTATTTAAATCATCAAGAGTACATAGGCGGCCTGCCTTTAAAATACACAGGTGTAGGCTGCAATATTAAAGAGTTACGATTACTTTAACGGCAATTATGTAAATGCATTTCCGAGTGAATCACGCAATTTTTCCATTAATTTAATCCAGAAAACGCATCTTAGAAGATTAAACGTCAAGAAAAGGAGGAATAGCGATCATGAAACGGCACTCAAACTGCAAATTACTGTCAAGCTCATTGCCTCAGAGGGAAAAGAAAGTCGTAGAACAAGCTGAAAAAGTACTTTTGCTCCCTTCTTTCTGATTAGCAGGAGACTTCCAGGAGTGAGGAATAAAGGTATACACTTTTGTTCTGAAACGCAAGGGTTTCTTTAGGTTCAGAAAGTGTAAATATTAAATGACATTTATTTTTGTAAATGCATTTTTTTTTCAAATGAAAATAATTAGGTTTGGAATTTTAATTTCATTGGATTTTTCCATTAATAAAAAAATATTTACAAACACTACAATGATATAAATAAAATGAGAAATTTGTAAAAGTGAACTAGAACGTGACCTGAAGTCCAGTGGTAGCGTATCGCACTCCCAAGCTACAGGTCCGCGGTTCCAATCCCAGGCAGGGCAAGTTCAACTCAGCCTTTTATCTCTTCAGTGGATCGATGAGTGAGTGAGTGAATATTAACGTCGCACTGTTCAGCTACACTAGAGCTTTTGGCAACGGACCACGTAATTTTGAGCCATGGTCAAGTGACGTGGACGACACCTGAGCTGGCACCCCTCTCCTAACTACCACACCACAACACGGGAGGACGTTTCAGTTCTCGACAGATTTAACGTGCATCGCTGCCCTACACGGCGATTCTTTAGTGGTACTGGGCTCGAACTCATGACATGCCTGCCATGATCCGATACCTTGACCACTGGGCTACCGCAGCCCCTCAGTGGATCGATAATTCAGTACCAAGCTTGCTTAGGAACTAAACACTGATGTTATCGTGGCATAGACTAACCACCTAACCGGAACAACTGCTCATGCACCTCTGCGCCAAAGGTCACAAAAACTGAGATGAGCACTGTAGGCCTGCTCATGAACTGTTGCGCCACTGAGTATTTTTTAGAACATGACCTAATGCCATCGATGTTAAATGTACAGTTTGGAAAATAGGGAATTTTTTAATGAGTAACTATTTTTATTTGTTAAAAAAATACATGGCCGTCGTGGCCCTTGTGACTATGGAGCGCATGGTGTGTCCTGAGTTTGAGTCTCAGTGCCACTGAAGACAATCGACAATTTTTTTCTGCTGGGCAAAAGACAAAATATAAGAAAGATAGGAATTAAGAAATGAATTAATCATCATAAAACTGTTGAATGTATACAAGCAAGTATTCTTGTTTTCAGTTTAGATTCCTTTCTCACCTTAATTAGTCATTTTAAATTTACTTCAGATACTTAATTTTTTTCAGTCAGCTATACTATTTTTAATAAATGATAATGGACACAAAATATTCAAAGCTCTTATAACCTATTTCTATCTCCAAATGTCATTTATTGCAGTATTAATCAGTAATATATTCCCTAATTTTTTTCCCTCTTCATAACTTATATTTAAGCTTAATCCCTACAGGGGAAAAAATTAAAAAATATGTTTAAATTTTAATAATAAAGAAAAAAACAGTTCTTTTCTTTTAAAAATAGAACCAGATAAGAATGAAAGTGATTGATTACTTAATATGTTTAATAATATGACACTTTTTATATCGTTATTTTGACAATAACCTAAATTTAAATTAAAACACAGAATAAAGTTCTACCTTTTCGGTGCCTAGATCCGTAGATAATAATGAATACCTTTTTTCTTCGTAATAAAAAATGAAGTTAATTAAAATAATAATTAAAAGGATAAGAGGAAAACCATGTCCTTGAAGTTTTGTTTCTAAGCTCAAGAGAGAAGGGAATTCAAATCGAATACTTTTAATGACAAGTACTTGTAAACAAACTTTCATTTTTAATGAAAAAAGAAATTAATTAAATTTATCACTAATTATTTCCTTTAAAAACAGGCAGAGTTAAATGTTTTGTTTTATGAGCTTTCTATTTTAAAAAAGCGTGAAAACAAATTACAACACGTTTTGAATAGTTAGAATTATTTTTTAAAAAAACACACAGCAGAAGAGAATTAAAAAAAGAGTTTTTTATGAATAGGTTCATCGATTTTTTTTATTTTATTTTTTATTTTAAAAATATAAAGTGAAAGAATTTTCAAACTTTAAACATACTGAAAGAAATTTGAAAATAACGAACATTTATAGCTAAAAGAAAAAGAGAACGTTTTTCTTTGTATTGTATCTAAAAATAATCAAAGGTATCTACCCTTCCAGAACCATAAGGTTGCTAAGAATAAATAGTAGTATATAACAGTTTATTTCTGTATTTTCAGACGTAAAATAAATAAAATTCATAAGAAAAATACATAACAAATTGTAGTTTTTTTTGTCAATGTTTCAATTCAATTTGAATCAATACATAGTTTTATCAGGCATTTGTGTCCATTTGTTCAAATATATTTAATTATTACACAAAGTCAATGCTTACCGAATAACATAAAGCATGTGATAAAACACAGTGTAATATATTATTATACATCGCAATAAATTGAATTAAATAATGATAATAACAATATAGCATGGAAATTTTTTTTATAAGTAATGGCAATAGATTTGACAGTTATTCTCCCCACCCCCAAACTTTACCGTTTCCGTAATAAAGTTCTATTTTGACATTCTGTACAAAAATACATATAAGTTAATTAAACACGAAAATCACCAATTTTAAAATAGGGTAAACTGTTTTCCTTAGACTTGAAAAGGTTAGCAATTCCGATTTTCTTTAAGTACTAAAATAACTGCTACAAATAATTCCAAGTATTTTTATGTGAAAAAACTAACAGAAGTTCCTTTTTGATAGATAAATAGGCACATATATATTCAAAACATTCTTTCATTGCCTTAATCAATATAAAATTAATCAGGTTATTGTTAAACCATTCTCTTTCATTCCACACGGATTATTTTCATTTATTCTGATACAGATTTTCAGTTTCTCAAATATTACCAATGGCATAGTAAAATAACTAATAATAAAAAATTAAAATTTCAACCCGTAGTAGAAAAAAGTTAACAATACGGATTTTCTCTTCAAGAATAAAAACGTTTACTGCAGTAATTGATACCAAGTATATTTTTAAGTGCACAAAAAACAAAATATCTTTTTTAAAGAAACACGCAAGCATATATATATTCAAAATGTTATTGCATTGTATTAAGAAAAATGAAATCAATGAGATTTTTTTTTTTTAGTTTTAGAGTTTTGGGCATAATATTGTCCTTCATTCTGACATAGACTTTTAGTTTAAAAAAATGTCATTGCTTCACAATGACTGAAAATAAATAAAAAATTAAAGTCTCTCGGCTATTTTTTTCCCTCAACATATTTTAAAATGAAAAAATGCCATGAAACATGTGTCAGCATTGAGATCAATGACGTAGGAAAGCTTCTGCTACGGAATGCATAAAGCTAGTGCTTACCACATTTCAAGAAATTTAATATCGACATTCTTCTCATTCTTTCATATTTGTTTTTCGTTCTCCTTGCGTTTTCCTATGATGTTTGACCGCTAGCTTGCCCAATCACGTCATCGGCTTAGAAAGTAAATACCCTAAAGCAGTATACTTACCTTAAACGTGGTTGGAGCAAATAATATGTTGTTTCCACAAAGAAAAGTATCGGCCATTGGGTTTTCTACTATTCGGTATCTTTCATCCCTAGAATTCAGGCGGAATATTACGAGTTTCAAAAGAATAAAGGAACATATAAATTATTCGAAAACATATTTGCAAAAAAAAAAAAAATGTCAATATACACACATACCATTATCCCATGATATTTTTTTACTGCAGAGGAAGTACAAAGAGAAAAGCACCATCTAGTAGTTTTTTCGAATCATTTACTGATATAGTAAAAAAGCTGTGATTGAAACGTACAACAGTGTTTCTCAAAGTTTCAATATTCGTGACCCAATATTCAATTATAATTTTCATCAGGGCTTCCTCATACAATAACAATGTATTGAATACAATATATACAATACTTTCATTCTAAAACTAACTTCCAACTTTAACCTTGAATAAACATACGACTTCTGAATAATATAAACGTCTCGCTCAACCAAAGCGTTAATTTCCCCGGACGCATATATACGCATTTCGCGAAGTACGACTTATCTGTGCACTGCTATCCATAAAATTATTCCGAAGGCTTTGGAATGCAATAAAAGGACCTGACAATGGAAAAGGATTGACGATGTTTGCGAAGGATTTACTTATTTCAGATTATTTGCTTCCTTATCCCCCCAATACATCAAATACGCGCAGCTGTTTGGAAAACGGTTGGTATTGGGAAGCGCATCGCGTAACTTTTAATTGGCAGTTAAATGATTATTTATAAACGTACAAAAAAAATTTATGAAGATAAGTGGTAATTTTTGTATATCATTTTATATATGACAATCCCATGGAGTCACTGGTAATTATTAAAATTGTTCTTAACTTAGTATTGTTTAATTACTTATAAAAATATATTGTGTAGCATTGATACATTTATAAGAGTAATATATCCGTGTTAATGTGTATTTTATTTTTTATTATGTCAGAATGTATTTTGCTGGTTTATTTTCAGTAAATTAATAATTTTTTAAATAATCTTTTGATTACAACTTTTCCAAATGCTCCACTCAAATGATTTATCAATGCCCACAATTTGAGAAACACTGATCTACAAGCAAAAAATCAGAATTAGTTTTGTAGTAAGTTGCATAAGCGACTTCTCTTAAGTGAAAATTTAAACAATACATCACAAGGAAATAAAACAAGAAAGCAGAAGGTACCATGGTTAATTTTCACATAAAATTAAAAATAAAATGCAATATTGATAGAGAAAGCGAAAAAAAGTACTTTCAGCTTGTCCAGGAAAAATATATATTCAAATTTGAATTTATTCAATGTATGAATCCCAAAACAAGAACTACTTTCAACGATATTGAAGAAAAATATATATTCAAATTTGTTTTCTGTCATTATGCCATATAAACTCCAAAAGTAAAACTACTTTTCCAAATCATACTCATAGAAATGGAAATAATAGAGATTCGTCTTACAAAAACATTACTAGTTTGTTGAGAGAAATTATAGTAGACTGACATTGAAAGCATTTTTTTAATAACTTAGCATTTATACACCGGATTAGAATGTTCTAAACCTATTTTATGCAAATTATATTTTTACGAAATATATTTCTAGAAACAATAGAATAGAGCTACATATACTAACTAAGCAGAAGATATATCCTGGATTTGATGAGAATGTACAAGAAGAAAACCATGGCAGTGGAAGTTGATGTCTTATTTCTGGTTATACTGGAGTTGTGGAGTTATTGAATTTTTATTTCTGTCTTCCGAACGTATCAATGGAATATGACATACTAGTCTTCTATTTCAGGAGATTCGGTAGAATATAATTTTGGGAGAAAAGAAATGTATTCACCGAGAAGAATACAGAAAATCAATAATTTTAATCTATCACTAACGGAAATTTATGAAACGAGTATTCGATCTTCAATATTTGCTTTTTTACATGTTAAATTGATTGCTTTATTAAAATGGAAAGAGAATAAAAAGTTTTTTTAAAGTAATTTGTGAAAGTTTTAAAATTATGAAGAATGGTGTGAAGATATATATACCATATATATGAGATGGAATAATACTATATATATCCATTCAATATAAAACTAATGGGTCACCCATTTGTTTAAAATATATTTTAAAACTAATTACATTTTTTAATAATCAAACTAATAAATAAACTTAACAGTTGAAGCTTCTGTTTGAAGCACAAGTGGGATTACAAGTGTTAACAATAATATATATTTGAATGTTGAAAGATCGAAAAAGTGAACACATTATAGATTTATCCTAATTTTGAAATATGAATTGATTTTACTTTAACGTATTATACCATCTGCCAGTTTCATCAAATCAAAAGACATTGCCAATTGCTGCGATATGTAGCCAATATCGGAAACCTTTCCTCCGCGCGTTTAAATATAATAATAATAAAGATGACAGCATATAGCGACATTTTTTTAAAATTAGTGACGTCTTTTGATTGGAGAAATTGATCGATGTATAATACGTAAATATCAAATGAACTCCATAATTTATATATTTGGAAACTGTGTTAATATGCAATGCCATTAAAGGATACTTTTAATTATAAATGACAGTAAAAAGTTAATTCGATATAATTTCTCTCTTCTGTTGAAAATGATAATACGACTTGAGAGTATTTAGAAGAGAAACAAAGATTAATCTAGAGATGAGAAAAATTACAATAAAATTTATAAGTATATAAATAACGGATTTTAGAGTATTAATTTATTTTGTTTCCAATTAAATAATATTTTGTGCTTTAAAAAATACTTGAGAGAAAAATACATTACGAGATATATTGTAAAAAGTTTGAAGATTATTAACTAAATAACATAAGCAAGTATTTTAAACAGTATTTCGGCTTGGCTATGAATTCTCAAGTGAAGTTTATACGTCTCATCAGTTACTCATACGTCTTTTCTTTGTAAAATGTATATATTTATGTAAGGATAAAGTGAATGAAAGGGAACACATAATTTTCATTTAAATAATATAAAATAATTCCTGAAGGCAAGTATATTTTTTTTTCAAATGAAAAGAAATATTATTAGTTCAGCTACCTATTTGAGTTTATTTCCTAGACTCGAAATTATAATAATAATATATAATAATAATATATATATATATATATATTAAAATCTCAGACATAGAAATTAACAATGCTGCTGATTTGCTTTAACATTATTTGCACATTACATCTTCAAGAATTTATTTTTTCATCACATATAATTTAAGCTAAGGGCTCATATGTGGGCCATTTTAAAGAATCTTAAGTAAAGCTGTATAACGTGTAATATGAAGTTTTATAATTAATCATTGAAAACTATTTTCAAAATAAAATATTTTGTGAGCAATATTACATACAAATCTATTTAATCTGAATCAAAATTGTAGCAGAGATAATCCTTGTTTCTGCAATAATTTCGTTAAAGTTTAACAGATTCGAGAATGACAGTTTTTATTTTTATCTCGGAAGAGTTTGGGAACTAGAATCCAAAGTTGTTCAAGGAAGCTGAAACTCTGCATTTACGCTGTATTTATCTCTACCTATGTGCCCGCGATTCAACAAGATACATATAAAGGGTGCATCTTATCTGCATATGTTAACATATGGAAGCCGAGGCATACATTTGGCATAATAAGCATACTTTTGGAATTTTTACCTCAGAAAATATGTCAAGCATTTCCGTTCGGCAGACATTCTATTTTTGGACATAAAATATTATGCACATCTTCATCTGTAAATACATTCTGTAACGAATATTTAAACTATTCCTATAAGCTAAGAATTGTTGTAAATATAACAGTATGAACTGTGACCAAGAGATTTGATACCATTGTTAATTTTAAATTGAGATTTGAGAATTGTATGTATTACGATTGAAAGATATATGTAACTATGAGATTTTATCGCATTGTGCATCTAGATTAAAATATCCAATAACAGTGAGCATCTCAACTAAATATTAGAGTATACCTAAAAATTTTAATCCAGATTCCTTACAAAAGTATTAAGAAATTTCTATTATATGACTTTCTATATATACTTTTCTAAATAATCAGCAAATAATTTTCTTGAGGGAGAGTTTGATTAAGTATATATTGGGAAATAATACAGAAATAAATATCTGTTCTGAGATATCAAAGATTTCAGTACCTAGTGATTTCAAGAAATTGATTATTAAGAATCTGCTGGTGTATTTTTTTATGCAGAGGAAAACTTCATTCTATTGGGAAATATATATATATATATATATATATAATATTTTGAAAAAGATTTCTGTAAATACGATACATAATACTCAACTACGTATAAAAATAAAAAAAATCTAAATATAAAAATAGCAGTCTGCAAGGGTCCTGATTCTATTGAGAAATGTTCAATTTGCTTAGCATAATAGAAATTTCAAAATCATTACAACAAAACATATGTTTCAAAACCAATCATAAATCTCTTCCCTGAACCAATTATAAGTCTACTTTTATTGATGGAAGAATACTACAAAATAACTACCTTTCTCTTGTTCAAAATGTTTATTAAGTTGGGTATTTATTCTAAAAGGCTAGATGAAAAATATACTTTCATATATACGTCAACTAAAGAAATAATTTTTGTAAGATTAACCTTTGCCTTTAGGGAATATTAAGAAGAAAATAAACTTTTCCTGTCTGAAACTGTTCTCTAAGCCCAATGGAATTCAAAATCTCTCAATGATTTACAATAAGGGTCAAAATGGTTATATGAACAAGGGACTTGGGATATATTTCATGTACTTCAGAAGCACGTTGTTATTATACTTATTTATTAAAAAAAACTTTTCAAGAATTCAGGGATTGGTTAGTTTTATTGTCTATTGAGCCATTTTTCCCAAGTAGCATTATTCACCTTTCAATTTACGAGAAAGTATGCAACTGTGGTCCAGATAAAACTCTATAAAATGAAAAGGAGGGATGGAATGCCAAAAAGAAAACTCGAAAATGGACGACTAGAAAACATCTTGGTGAGTGTCGTGCTGCTTTTCGAAGGCAGTAAACTACAGAAAAAAAGGAAGAATCATTTTGAAGAACTTTGGAATCGTAAGTTTCTTACTTGAAGAAGTAAAATTAGAGAGGGTGCAAATTATTTGCAGAAGAAATTTTTGTTTTTAAAATATTACATTTCTAATTTTGCAAAATTTTATTCGAAATAAATAGGTAACACATTTTAAATAAATTAACACTATCAAACGTAAGTTTGATGATTATTTTAAGGCTAGAAGGAAGTCAAATATTTAAAACAAAGTCGAAATTTAAAAAAAAAATATATATCATTCATAATACATGTATTTATATATCAGTGTTTTATCAATACTTAAAATAATTACTCATTGCTTGTTTCTTTGCAAAAAAAAAATATTTGCTAAGAGATTACCCCAAATATTTCAATGGTTGGTTAGTTTTACTCGAAACATTCTTTTTGTCAATTATGGTAAGCACTTGTTAATTTACGAGAAAACACACATCTACGATTTTGATAAAACTCTGTAAATGAAGCAATCATTCAACATTTAAAAAGAAGAAAAGTAATACAACTAAACAGAAAAAATAGAAAAGGAACCCAACGGGTCAAAAAGTAATTTTGGGCTTAGGACCGAAAAAGAGGGGTTAAACTAGTTTGATGGTACTAACCTTCTCCCTTTGCGACTCTGTAGATTTGAAGAAGAAAAAAACAGAATATAGACAAAAAATTTCAAATGGAAAAGAGTACATTGAGCAAAATCTCAAATAAATGAATGAGAAATTGAGTAATTTTAATTTTGCAGTATCTCATAAAATCTTAAAGAAGGAATTCTAACGACAGCACTTACAGCAATTTTTAAAGAAATTAAGAATCTTGAAATGACTGATAAAAAATTACGACATTATTTATGAAAACACCATTAGTTTTTTATCAACATTTAAAAAATTATTTGCTTTACAAAAAAATTGCTCACTTTAACTTATATTCCAATTTATAAGGAGTGACAAGTGTTTTATATCTTGTAGCACTACATAACATATAGTCGAAGGGAAAAGACTGAATTCATATCTATTAAACTCAGGATCAACATTTATATCTTCTGGCACCTCCTGCGTTCCACGACCCTATTACTACTGTGGTAACAAATGTTGACTGTCCGAGGAACAAGACCTTCCCTTGCTTCCCACCTCCTGTCCTTCTGACACTAGACCTAAAAGGTTAAAAATGAGTCCCCACCTTTCTCTTAGACTGGCACATTGATGGTTATATGGCTGAAGTCAGTGAAGCGGTAAAGATGGTCGAGGGATTATTTTCTTCCGCGGTAGCGTTAGGAAAGGCTATATCACTCAAGCAGGGGTTACGATCTCTGTGAAGGACGAAAGTGAAATCCGCCTCAATAGCTTGTTTTGGCAGCTCTACTTGATTCTGCAACAATATACTTTCTGTCATTTTATCTTATTCCTGGAAATAAACTATAAATAACGCTTTGTGATCTCTAGGACATTAAATATTTTATTTATTGCTTGTTTTAGAAAGATATCGTATGCTTGAAGTTTAGGATCAAATTAAAAGGGTTAAATTAAAATAAGCTCACTTAATGCTTTGTTTTTTAAATTATTTTTATAAAATTATCATCTTGAAAATGCGTTTATCACTTAGAAATTTTTTTTTTTAAAAAAGAAATAATTTAAAGGCTGAACAATTTTGGGAGTTAAAACAGTTACACTTTTAAAGGGAAAAAATATTCAATAATAATTTTTGCACTGTTAGTTAACGTGTTTTTAATTTCTGTGGAAATTTTCTTGATTCACATTTTTTTACATATAAAAATACAGTGTGGGCTTCATTTCATGATGCAGAATTTATTTCTATAAAATTAGTCACATTAACTCAAAACAATTTAGATTTCGACACTTATATGCATTTAGATAAACTAAAGTTGGATAGAAAATTTGAATTGAATTTAGAAACTAACAACAAATACAATTTATTGTTAAAATGATTTCTTTATACAATATTTGCTTTACATTATGAACTTTTTAAAAAATGGTTTCTTATAAGATGCATTCCTTGCACCAAAGTCAAAAAAACATTCTTAATCCATGAGTGAATAACAGTTAGTTAACGTTCCATTTAAAACAACACAAAATTTTATGGCAACACACCACATAATTTTGGAACGCGAATAAATGATGAAAACGACATCTGAGCCGGTATTCCACTCTCCTAACTTTCACACTACAACAACGTGAGAAAGAGTCACGACAGATTTAAAAAAAAAAAGTGCATCAACTTTCTGCATGGTGGACCTTCAGTGTCATCTGGACTTAAATTTGGAAACGTATGCCAGAAGTCCGTCAATGACCACTGGGATACAGCAAATGCCCCCTTAATAAAATGTTTCTCCTTACATACATTTTTTATATCTGACTATTGACCATAAATTCAGGTTCTTATCAAAAATTCCCTGAGAGTTTGAATGGAAAAATCAGTTCAATTTATTTACGATCAATGAAAAATATGTAAGTATTTAAATAGAGCCATTTTCAAATTCTATACATCAAATCAAAGCAGAATTATTTCAGTAAGATTGAAATGGTAGAATATTTAGGAATAAGAATGTAAATATTATATATTTTCAGAATACACTAGATTATAATACTTTATTGTCTACGGATAATACAGGTTACATATTGAAATAATTATAAAAAGCAACAAAACTGGTCAGAAAAATTGTCTTTCGATCTTCAAAATTTCAGATTTTTCTAAGAAACTAATCGCAGATTTCTTTTTATTAACAAAGAAGTTTGTGATATTTATCTTAGAAGTAAACTTGCTCAGTATCCAAAAAGATTGAGAACATTTTGTATACATACGAGGAATGACCCCAAAATAACCAGAATTTATTTTTATTTTTTGTTTTGCCTTTTTATTGAACTCTATATTAGTCCTCTTCAAAATATTGCCCATGTGCATTGATGCACTTGTCGTCAACAATTTTGCCATTACCCGAAAAAGTTCTGGAACTGTCGAGAAAGAATACTTTTCATAGCCATTGGGTGACTTCAACAACATCACTAACTCACTTTTCCTTCAACATTTTCTACACCCGTAGAAGTCTGTTGGAATATGTCGGTTGAAAAAAGTCTGACGGAGGCAGATCGGGTGAGTTGGGTGATGGAGGCACAAACACCAAGTTGTTGTTTGCCAAAAAGCTGTCGAACCATCAAAGCTGTGTGGGTAGAGCATTGTTGTGATCGCTCTGCACACATTCGTTTCCTCAGAAATTTGGTTAGCGGTCTATCAACGGTTTTCATCAATTGCATATTTGATTTTTGCAGTGTTTTCTTCATTTCCTCTTGTAGAAGAACGCCCTGGGCCTGGCATGTCTCCAGTTGACATGTTGCCAAATTTGAAAAGGAAAACCATTGGTAGACCTAAGATTTTCTCAAAGCGTAGTCATTAAAGATTTGTCGAAACATCCGAACGGTTTCAGCTATGGTTTTTCCAACAGAAAGCAACATTTCACTCAGAACTTTTGTTCTTTTTGGTCGGCTATCTCATAAATCGACAAAGGGTTGCAACAGCAGCCCCAAACAACTGATCACTCCAAGCAATACAGTTTATTCCGACTGATACCAGCTCATTAATGGTCGCCAAAAGACTCCTAACTAATGCCACTAAACAGGAAAACTCATAACTACAAAACATGCTTGCGTAACAATTCAATTCCGATTATTTTTCTGTCCTCCTACGTATATCGACTTTTATGAAATTAATGAAAACTTTGAAACCTTACGATGCCACAGAAAAAGATTACAGCTTTGAGAATATATTTTCTTGCTGCGATGTCTAGTTTAAGATAATGTTAATCATATTTACATTCCTCTTAATGAAAGTCGGGACTAAAAACAATTTACAAAATGAGCTAAGATATATAACTAAATACTTTTCTCGGTAAGTAGAATACGTATTTTAAAATAAGTCAAAATAAAATAGTAAATATTGTAATTGCACAAGGGAGAATTCATTTCAATTCATTGCTGCATGAAATGCATTAAGAATCAGTGGCGTAACGTACACCCCCGCAAACCCCCTCCCATTGCAGGGGCCCAAAGTCTGATTGACGCCAAGTACGCTTGAGGTCCAAAACCTGACTTTGCAGGGGGGACCTTAATATTCTCTTTTACGCCCCTGTTTTAGGAATTTTAAAAAAACTACTTAAAATGTATAATAGTTTTGCTTCTATTAATTACGAATCTTTTAAATGATTGTCCAATTTAATAAGGTCTGGTTTGGGGAGGATTTGTAGTATTTGAAATTTATATTTTAAAATATCGCCTACAATTAATTTACAGTTCAATTATGGGGATAATAAAGTTAAACTTAACTAAAAGTAGTTCCTGAATCAAGCTAAAAATAAAAATAAAACATAATATTTTTTTTTTTTATAATCTAGTTATAATTATTTAAATTCAAATAGTATCTAATAACCTTGCAGACTCTAAGCATCCTAACGATCCTAACAAGTAAACATAAATGTATATAACTCAAATATTACTCAAACCATACACAGGATTCATAAAATATAAGCATTTTTTACTCAAAAACTAAGATGTATCAGTATATTAATATAATAAATATATCTGAAGACACATACGAACATTAACAATTATTTCTTCCTGAGAGAAAACCAAATTCTGAATCTATATTAATTTAAATTGAACTAAACTTTATTGAGATATATAAGTATGAAGTATAAAGTGAAATTGAATTAATGATATTAATAATAACATTTTAAAACTTTTTATTCATTATTTAAAGTTTAAGCGTGGAAACTTAATTAATTTTGAAAAATATTTTGATCTTAGTTATTGAACATCATAATTATAATCACACAGTCTTCAAAATAGTGTATATTTTAATAATTACCATATAAACCGCTCAATTGATTTTAACACACTGAACTAATTATTAAAAGCAAGAAGAGACACCAGTATAGACTCTAGTTATTTTTTAAATTATAATACAAACATTTAATTGAAAGATGTGTGTATAAAATTGTTCATGCGTTTAATTGAATGCTCTAGCATGGCCGAACAAATTATACACAATTAATCAATCTTCACTTTCAGGAGTTTCTAATGCTTAGTGGTTAAGAAAAATTAATAGTTAACGTTATTAATGAAACAAGGTTAAAATAGAAATAAACTCCTTTCTCCTCCTTAAATGCTATGGAACCCCTCTTAGAACTCTGATGTGAAATCCTCCAGATGTTCAATTCTTTGGCATCTTTTCTGGGATGTATTGGAAAAATCTATGATTGATAAGATTCTTATAAAAGGAAACTAGAGTTATAGACGAAAAATGTGATTGAGATAAATGAAATAAGAAACACGTTTTAAGTTCCTCGCAACTTCTCATGGAATTGCATTCGGTGGGAGCTGTAGAAAATTTGGTTCATTTTATTGATTTAGTAGATACGAGGTTTGTTGAATCTACTAGATTTTATTACTTTTCGAACAGGTAATTATTCTATAATCTGGACAAACACATAAACGAACGAGATGAAATCATTTTATAGCTAAATGCATCAAATTAATTTTGGATATGAAATTCATTTATCTTTAATGTATATTTCCGGGGATACACAGATGTTTGCAAGGACAATTAATCTTTAAAGTGGAAACATATTAAATGTTACATCTTAATAATACTGATAAATGGTTTAATATGTATCGAGTATTTATAATCGAAATTTTCTTGATTATATATAAGTACATTAATGACAAATGTAATTTTTTATACATATACAAATGTCGTTTCCAGAAGAGAGATTAATAAATGCATATATTTTTGAGTTGCAACTCTTTTACTTTATTTTTTAAAAAAAACTATAGTGATTTGCAACTGCTTATTAGTGGCCGTGGTAACCCAGTGGTGATGCTTTTGGTCATGGCAGGTATTTTAAGGGTTTGAGCCGTACTGCTCCTAAAGACCCTCAATTTCGAGGAACGATGCACATTAAATTTGTAGGGTTGGATATGTGCACTGTCACATCCCCTCCTCCTGTTACTTCGATTGGAGCATTCCACACTGACGTCACATCCCGCCAGTAGTGCTTGACGAAACGACTGCACCTGAAATGAGGCAGACGACCGTTAGAGACGCTAAGCACTAGACGTAGGAGAAAGACGTTCTCCTTTGGTGGTTAATATATTTTAAAAATATTTCTTCCTTCATTTTGTTAAATAAATCATTTATCACCCTAAGGTTGAAGTCATTTCCCCATAAATTTGTTGTTGCTCAAAGTTCTTCCATTGGTTAGTTGTAGAAATTTAGAGATGAGGGTGCGTCCTCATTATTTGGCCGTGGTTCAAGATTACGAGGTTCGTCACCATTAGCCCATTTGTTACTTTATAATGCTCCGTAAAAAAGCACTTAAGATAATATATATATATATATATATATATATATATATATATATATATATATACATATAAATACATATATATAAATATATATATATATATATATATATATAAATATATACATATTTCTCCCATTCTGTAATATGAGAAAAGGATTATTGGAATATATGCTGATCTTATTCAGTTTATCGAAAAAAAGTCTTCTAAAACTTTTCACAGAACCTTGCTCATACCAAACTGTGGTAAAATAAAATATTAGCTATTAATCTATTTTTCAACATAATATGTAATTTTCTGTACGCTTCCTATTATCTTTAGTATAACCCAAATGCAGACATGAGTTGTCAAATTAAATGTAATAATTTTAAAAACTGTTTATATTTTTTATAATGTATACAAACTGTATTGAAATATACATGTATATACCTCATCAATCTTTTAAATTATTTAATTATAGTATAAATGAAAAAGATGAAAAAAAATACCTATAAGAAAACTCCTTACAAAAATTTTCTTCGAAAATGCACAGCAAATCTTAAATTATACACAATTTAGTTGAAATTACACTGGGAAATTGTAATTAAAGTATAAGAAAAGAAATTTGGCACATTTAAAAATTTATTTCTTAATTTTTTTTCTATATAATAGCAAGGTAATTGTTAGTACATAATTCTCTTTAGTTTTACATTACAATTTAAATGCCTTAAATTTAATTACAATGTCCCAAATAATGTTTATAAAACACAGTGTTATTTACATAAAAAGCTATACTTTATAAATTTTTAGTAATTATAAATAAAATTAATTAATCATTATCAATAATATTAAACCCATTGAAAACTTATTTTACATGCATTAGAATAAGTATTGAATATGCATAATGAACGTAACCATACATTTAATTTAATATTTCTAATAAGAAAGAAAACTTGCGTGTTTAAATTGTCTTTTAAATATAAACTTTTTTTTATTTTTGAAAGCATGAGTATTCAGTGTTCAAGATATTTTTGTGTTAATATGAACTAAATATACGATGCAAAACTGTACGTCGAAACTTAAATGGGAATTGTAACGATAAGGAAGTTAACTCTCAAAACAGAATTTTGCTCGTAGAAAGTAAATTTTGTAAATGACTGCGCTGTAAGAGGTAAATGCTTATTTCACTTTGGTATATCCATTAAAACTGAGATAGAAATCGTGGTCATCAAAAAAAATATATAATTTAATAATTTTAAAACTTAAAAAGTGAATAAATTTGGCCAAACATATTTCTAATTTTTAAAATCCCAGAACTTGTTACTTCAGAATTTTTCTAAATTTAACTAATTTAACCCCAAACATGTATGAAATAATAAATGGCAAGAGAGTTAACTCCCAAAAATTGAATTTGCGCATGGAAAGTAAATTCTGCTAATGATTGCGTAGCAGCAATAAGGCTCCAAGACATTTTAGCGTGGCATACGTTAAACTAAAAAGCAACGCCTCTTGTGTTTCGTATTTACTCACACTCTTCCAGATGAAAATTTGTGTTTCGCGTGATGATTTGTTACTAATGGTTTTTCTCTCATTCTTCACAACTGGGAACAACACATGGAGGGATTAATAGACGGTTGCGTAACAGAATTTCATTTATGGTTCCTTTGATATTCCACTGGGGGTTCTGCACGCTGCCTTTTTCCGATAATAAAAGACTCGTTTTGAAAATGAAAAGAAAACTTGGCACAACATTTTCCAATTCAAAATGTTTGCGTTTGTTTAATCACATGCAAGACTGGAAAGTAGTTCCCACTCTCGTATGATCCCTGAAAATAAAATAAAATTCTGCTTAATGTGTTTTCCGTTAAGCTCATTGTAAAGCGAATATACGTTGGGTTCCTTTTCTGAACACAGTAAAGGCATTGCAGAAGCAATGATTGTTGACATATACATATATAATGCATGTGAATACAAAGAGATGTGAACTAATTAAATATTTTGTTCCTTGCGTACTATATTCTGACTTATTTTGCCTAACGGAAAGACATCGCGAATTAAAAAAAAATGTCACCAAATGTCATCGTTAGTATTACTTTGTTCGAACATGCATGGAATGGTTTTCATTATTTGGTTGCATATCACGAGGTTTGGCGACATCTTTTAATTTGACGAAATTGATCGATGGCATAATATGCATATTTTTATTCGCATAATACGGTCATTACTTAATTTTTGAAAAAATTAAAAGTTAAATATTACAAACTAAGTTCATTTGAATGTGAGGACGCAATAATTACAAAATATATTTTCTTTATAGCAGTAAAATCAAACATTACGCCAGTATTAAGTTTTATTAAGTAACAAATTAACTGAGAGGTTTTTTTTTGTCCCGCTTGCAATGACTTTTGATATTTTCATAAGAAATAATTTTAGAACAAGTATTTAAAGAGCATCTCATAAATGTATGAAATTAAAAATACGAATGCTTAATGTTATGCAGATTTTGAGTATCTTATCTCTATTTGTTCATGTTTCCTTTAAATTTATATATTTTCAGCCTTGAAAGAGATTTACGAATTTTCTTACAACCATTCTCTTCTTTTAAATTTACATTAATTACAATACATGTAAACGTGAGAGAGGAGAGAGAAAAATACATTTTAACTTTATAGTTTCAATCATCTCAGTTTATGGTTATAAGCTTATAGTATGTTTAGGTTCGAAAACAATCTACGATTACCATTCTATATTTTGTAATTGTAAATTCAAAACTGTTGAATTTTCTATTGAACTATATAATCTGCAACGCTATTGATTGATGCATGAATCAATATGGAACAATTTCAGAATAAAAGCACATAGTTTATTGTCCAGGAGATAGATGGCGCTGTTATGCTCTGTGTGATACAGATTTGTGTTTATCATTGAGTGGTGGTGGTGATGAAATAGGAAGAGTTACAATTGTGGGTGTTAAGGTTGTTCGCCGGTCGTATAATAAAAGTTGTTAGATATTTATTGGTAAAGTATTGATTTGAGATTCAATAAAGATAGATCATCACTTCCAATATTAATATGACCAACAAGCTTTTTCCACAAAAACTGCTTTATTTTTTAACGAAGAATATATTAATATAGTTAAATGCTTTCTTTAGAACATCAGTTATTTGTATCCACTGTAATTCACAAATATAATATATCGCATGAATTAAAATTTACAAAACAGCGTTTTACTTAACGTTTGAAACGTGCAAATCCACCTTTCTCAATCAACGAGTTAAAAACAAACCTCGAACCCCGTAAAAGAAAAAAAAAACCAAAAAATGAATCGACAAATAAATACATATTAATAAACCGGTTTGCAAGAAAATGCATCGTAATGTATTTATAAATAAAAAATTGGGAATCATGAAAGGGAAATTAATTTATCTGCACGCTACTGCAACTAAAACTCCAAGTATTTCATGAGATAAAGAAAATTACATGAAAAGGATAATAAAGAAAGTTGTTTTTGTTTCTAAATATACACGATATAAGGTCTGCGATTACAAATTAAATTATCATCTTCTTTAATACATTACATATACTAAGTTTTATACGTGCAAGGAAAATATATTTATGTCATTGAAAAACATTCGCATTTATCTGAAAATGAATAAAATAAAATTGTCACGATATTATGAATAAAAATATATCTTTGAAAACAATTATTATAAATTTCTAAGAATAGTTGCTAATCGGCTAGCCATACGAAATTGTAATGCAGAATGCATTAAAAAAATATTTTAACATATTTGTGTTTCATAAAACGCAAGTAGTATCAGATTTATTTATTTATAGTCTCATTTTTTCCCACTTATTCATTAATAATCTGTCTACAACGGAATTAAGCTCTTAATAATTCTTGCGATAGTTTACTTTTAAAAATATTGCATACTTAAATTATTTATTTAAAAGAAACCGCTTTTTTATTATATGAACTTAAAAAGGTAATTGGTCTTTCGTTTATAAAGTAAAATATACTTGGAGGCAATAATTAAAATAATTAAAAATAAGCTTACAGTATATGTCAAATATATAAAATACATTAAGCAATAAAAAAACAATATTTATGCTTCTAAAAAGGTATTCTTAAAAAAAAAAAAAAGGATATTTGACAAAAATCATTTTATAACTTCTAAGAACGCACGAAAAAGCAAAAGCTCAACTCTTTAAGAACAATAAATAAAACATTAATCCAAATAAAATACGCGATTTGAACAACACACTTAAGGATTCATTGTCGCACCGTTCTATAACGAGTCAAGTTAAGCACTCTCTACGTACTTAACCGAAATGATTGTCTATTGTACTTAACCTCTCGATCTGTGCAGTAAAATTCTTCTGTTCGCATTCTTGTCCAAAGACTTTTGATACTCCATACGTTAGGGATCCCCGTCAGGAAACTTCACCTCATTATTTCTGGAAACTCTTTGCCAAATGATCTAGTCCCCCTAGTGCAGCTAAATGATCTGGACCCCCTAGTTATGCCCGTGTCGTAGTTTTGCTGACCTCCGCACAGAAAATTTTCCCTCTAGTACACTGACGTGATATCCCGCGCCCGTCGGCATCATTAAAAGTCAAAAGTGACTAGAGAAGTTTCGTGCCGAAAATTAAGCGCAATCAATTAGGTTCCCTGGACTCGGATTGGCGCTTAAAATTGATCTCGATTAAAGGAATTCGCCAAGTGAAGGAGCACCCGGATTGAATTGGTTATGTGGTATTGTCATTTTTAGAAATATAAATAGTCGCTACTGAAATGCGCTTTATACATATTGTAAAAGGCTTCGTTTATACTTGTTTTTTAGCTGGAATTAATTTTTAGGTTCAAAAGTGAAAAAAAAAATTATTCTAAAAGCGAGAAACTTACCTAAACTGGCCCTTTTTATACTTATTTACTGATATATTGCATTTCTAACATTAGGTAATGCACAAATATCTACAAAAAAGGCTAACGTATATTTTGATAAATTGTGGACTTCTTAAAGCTTTTTAAACAGTTAGTATTATAACTATAACACCCTGTCTTAAAATTCTGCAATAAATTAAGATTATTAAATATTATTCTACACACTTACATGCATTTTTCTTTCACTTCGTTCAGTAATTTTATTAAACTAACAATAAATTTAAATAATGAAGAATTTAAATGTATTAACTAATGGAAGTTGCGCCCATATAGACGGACAGAATTATACATTATGACTCAGAATATATCAAGAAGACGACCATTAAACCGTCATCAAACTTTTAACCAATTAAAATTTCGAATAATTACATTCGATAAAAGTAATATTGGCGAAGAGTTATATTCGAGAACGAGATAAAAAGTATTTTTCTGACATGAATGTTCCATAAATAATGGTAATAAAAATAATAAAAAAGGTTCTTTAAAAATATATATTTTTTAAAAATGTAAGCAAAACTAAATTAACAAGGTTAAATTCAAGATAACAAGAAATGTAATTTAAAAACGATTTCAGTAAAATGTGTTTGTGAAAAGTTTGTTTATTATTTCTGTAGTTATTTTATATCCTTCTCATAGAAAATATGTCATCTTTGTTTGCCTTTTTTTTTATATAAAAAAGGTCCAATATTACATTATATTTCGATGTTTAAAATGAACAAAGCACATCATCCTTTTAAATCAAACAAATTTCATTTTGAATATATATATATATATATTCATTTATATGTTTTGTGTTGTAACACATAAATAAAAAAAAAATATTTTTAAACATAAAAAGTACGCTTTTATCGATTATTTTGGGACACTAAGTAATCTTTACTTACAAGAAAGTGTATAAGTAACATTTTAACTAGAATTAAATTTGATTCTAGAATATTTTATGTTGCAGTAGTTGAATCGAGGAGGAAATACCCGTATTTTGTTACTAGAACGGCACATTTTATTGATTTTAGAACAGAAAGTGACACAATGAAAGCAGCAACAACAGAAACGCACACTCGCTAAGACAATGTATAAAAGCACCTTTTACATTCCGGAGAACTCAGTTGTTATATTTTTTCAACCGGAAGCTTTGAAGATCATATGATTTTCATTACAGTGATTGGTCAGAATCAGTAGCTGATACAATGTTGCATAATCTCCTCTTGAAATGTGCCAAAGCGGTAATTTTTTAGGAGATAAAGTTATGGTTAAAAGATATTTATCATTAGGATTGATTGATTGATTGAATATTAACGTCGCACTGTTCAGCTACACAAGGGCTTTTGGCGACGGACCACGTAATTTTGAACCATGGTCAAGTGACGTGGAAGACACCTGAGCTGGCACCCCCTCTCCTAACTACCACACCACAACACGGGAGGACGTTTCAGCTCTCGACAGATTTAATGTGCATCGCTGCCCTACACGGCAAGTCTTTAGTGGTACTGGGCTCGAACTGGTGACAAGGCAAGCCACGGTCCGACACCTATACCATTCGGCTACCGCGACCATTTCTCATTAGGAGGGTAAACTAAAAGAATTAATTGACACGTAATGTCTTCAAGGGTTTAAGACCATCGTAAAATAAATAAAGCCCCTTAAAAGAAAATTTAAAGGGAGAATTATTGCTCACAGACACACATACATATAAATGTAATTATGCAGGATTATCCTATTAGGGCTCCATCCCTATAACATTATAAGAAAATAAGATTTAGCAGATTATTTTATTTCTTTTCTTAAGGAGGTTCACCCATGTGACGGACTGTTTTTCAAGCATTTTTAGGGAATTACTCTTTGAGCAGTAAAAATAGAGCTTTAAGTTTTTTTAACATTTATTTATATGTATTTTAAGAGTATGTATATACATTTTTAACCAAAAACATCCAATAAAACGTAAGTTGTAGCGGTCTAAGCACACCCACCTTGAAAAAATGAACTTTCACTTCCTCCACGATTCTGGCTTATTGGCTTATCTGAAATAAAAAAAAAATAACGGTGTTTTAATCTGTAAACATAAATGAATAGAATGGACTATATTCAATTGAAAATACCAAACATTTGAATTTTGGTAGACCTCTGAAAAAGAGTTTCGAATTTCATGTTTTTTTTGTTCTGCTTTTGTTATAAAAAATAGAAATATTGGGAATTTTGAAATGATCGTAGTTCATTCAGTCCATCTATATGTGCTGAGTCTACCCTACAAATTCGAAGTCATCCAGTTTAACCGTTATTGAAATACAATCAAGGAAAGTTTAAAAAACAAATTTTTGAGAAAAACGCGTTTAAAGTTTCAAGTCTGATTAAAACTATGAAAATATCAACTTCCTCAATCGGCGATGTCTGGTCCATAGAGAAATCCTTCCTCTTACTATTGGAATTTTTTTAAGCAAATTGTTCAGCTCTTTCATCAAGTCTTTCTTGTTCAACTGCGTCACTCATGCGCCATCAGAGCGCAAGATGCGCGTTTCATCAATTTTTTCCCCACAAGTATACGCTTCGTGGCCAACGGGGCATTCCACACAGTCGTTGTCATTACTTTCAATATTCCTACAAAACCTTCGTTAAAGATAATGACAGATAAATATGTTGCAATTTCAACGATCTTGGGGTCAGAGTGTCGATGCTTTGGAACAAAAGTCCAAATCAACGAAATTATAGATTCGTTATTGTTTTGCATCTCTGCGAGAAAGATAAATCATTTTTACAAATGTTACATATTATAGTTTCAGAAATAGCAGCAAATACTGAAATAAACTCTAAAATGCAATACTCGAAACTTGGAGCGATGGGAACCTCCATGTTCATGCTGTTTTTTAGTTTTCTCGCAGAAGCTGATGTAAATTCCGTATGATTTTGGGTGGTGAAACGGTTACCACTGAATTTTTACTTTTTATTACGAGCGGGATGAGCATTTCAAGTCATACTTCCTTTTCGACCACTCGTTGCGAAGATAAATAATTTGTAGCTGTTATGCTCTTCAAAGCTAAACCAAGACTGTATAACAAGTTCGATAAAATATTCAATAACTATAGATATTTCCTTTTAAACCTGTACAAACTTGTCTATACTTGTATGAACGTATATTTGTATAGAAGGGTATCACAGGTATCATGCCGACTGTACACAATAAGCCCAAGCCTGCGACTGCGATCTCAGCGCTCCGAACAGCTTCTTCTTCTAACTTCTGTACTTTTATAATGACTTCGAATTTTAAAAAAAAAATCATTTTCCCATCGTATTCTAGACATGTGAAGGAAGCAATTTATGAAAGAAAATAAAATTCAGTTTTTTGATCCCATCTTACGGGTGAACCGCCTTAAACTTCAAAATGAATTTTAAAATTTCTCAGTTTCTTTTCATACTAGATGGCTGCAATCATGTATACTTATATTCAATAACGTGCTATTGGTACCCCTGTAAAGCGTTTTATTAGTTGAAATTGCATGATATTTTCAAAACAAATTCCAATGATTAATAGATGGTTGTGTATGCTTTTGATAAGGAAAATATATTTTTAAAATCGAGAGGTGGATATTTCATATTAAGATTAGTATTTTTCACTGCTTACTATAACAGAGTTTAATACTATCTTATTACGCAGGATGTTGAACCAATTAATTATAAAACATAATTTAAACATACATTTTCAAAAAGGAAATAAAATTGCTATTAATCTTGTTTTGAGATAATTTCTCTTTGAAAACAGATTTACTTCCAAAAAATTAGTTTTTAAAATCCTTGTAAACTTGTAGAAAATTTAAACACTTTTAATGAAATAAAGATTTTGCCTCCAATGCAAGTGTTGTGTATTTGGCTGTTGTGTACATGGAAAAAAAATCTATTAAATTCTCACTGTGTTGATTGATGATAGCATTTCCCCCTTCAAAAGTTGAGGCTGCTTTAGTAGCTAATGCTGCATCTACAAGCCAGAAAGGTGTTTTTCCTTTTTCTTTTTCCGGCATCACTCGTAAATTTTATGCTGTTATCTAAATAAAAAAGTGATTTCTATTGGAATCTGCAAGATCATTCATCTTCTTTTCGTACCTAACGATAAAAATTGTTTGACAGTAAGTGCGTTTTATTATTCTTGTTATTGATGTTTCCATCTTTCTTTCATTAGAGTAATCAAGCAAATGTGAAAGGCCTTAAATCAAAATTTTTCATACTATGAAACTTTAAATTTATATTTTTCAAAAAAATATATATTACAATTTATTATGAATTTAAATTAATTAGAAAACTAAAATTTAATTGATAAATCAATTTTTTGAAACCAAATTTATATGAGAAATGTGGGAGAAAAATTGAAGATTATTCGCCAAATTTGCTTAGCTGGATACAAAACAATATTTTTTCAGATAGCTTCGATAATATTTGTCTACTCTTATCGGATCATCAGCGGTTATTCTACAATAAAATAAATTGCCAAGACTCTAAAGCAGAATAACTCAGATAACTATTTAGTTCTCTCATAATAAAATGCGGTTATATTCAAAAAGCGTGCTGTTAACACCGTCACAAGTCGTTTTGTCCCTTCCAAACCACTCTCATATCCTCTGTTCCCTTTTGCTGAATGACTTCGCACTTTTTGTGGGCGTGTGGACGGTACTATAGACCCCTGATGAGGAATGGGAAGAATGCTAGAAGAAAAGTAAACATCTACCTGTTACGACTTAACAGAATCGTTCAATGCACTATCGACTTTTCAACTATTTATGACGTATCTGTGGAATGGTCTAACAAAACTGTGTCATCTTAGAAATGTTTTATGTACATTTAGGATGGATCGAAAAAAAGTTTCTTTTTTTCTGTATTTCAAAACCTCCATATGCGGAAAAGGTAGTCTGTGGTATATAGAGGAAGTTAAAAATAAAAATTATGTTAAGTACTATCATAAGAAGAGTGTCTAGATATCTGAGCATTTTAATAGTAAAAAATGCTTAAAGGCCATGGTGAAATGAAATTGTTAAAGTGAAACAGTCATTCTTGTACTTTTAGCATTCATTGCAATGAAGACACAATGGGACGTCTTAAGGGATTGGCCAACTGGCCTCGGGACCAGGCATCAAAAGGAGCGGGGAGGCTCAACTCGAACTTAACTTGGGCTCAATAAGATCATGATCGGAATAAGTTTAATTAAAATTTCCCAAAAAATTTAATGATTTATATTTATTACATAGTTACAGAGCAACGAGCTCAGTAAGGTATTGACCCACCTCTAGCCTGGATGTAAGCTGCCACACAACGTGGCAGAGAGTGATAGAGCACCTTGATGGTCACTTGCGATATTTCTTGCCAAATTTGCCTCAATTGTCGGGCCAGGTCATCAACATTTCCAGGTAGATGCAGTCGCCTTCCCATAATATCCCAGACATGCTTGATTGGAGATAGATATGGCAATCTGGATGGAAAGAAAGTGTTTGATAAGCTGAAAGACAGTTCATAGCAACACGTGCCTTATGTGGTTTGGCATTATCGTGCTGAAAAATAAGGCCAGGTACTGCAAAAGGAACGGTAGCAAAACAGTTTTTAGAATGTCGTCGACGTACCACTGTGCTGTAAGTGTGCTTCTAATGACAGGCCAAAGGGGTCCGGCTGTCAAAATAAATGGTACCCCAGATCATAACTCCTGGTTGAGGGCCTGTGTGGCGTGCAATAGTAAAAGCAGAATCGGCACGTTGCCCTGGCGGTCTCCAGCAACGTCTTCGATGATCGTCAGGACACAGTTAGAAGCGGGATTTGTTGCTAAGCACTATAGGGCTAAAGTCAGCATGATTCCAATCTGATCGATCTAAGCATCACTGTAATCTCGCTCGACAATGTGAAAGCGCGTGTTGCAGGTAGTGTAGCGGTTGGTATGAGCTCACATTTCGCTCTATCAGCCGTCTGGGAATGATCATGGTGAACACTCGTTTGCGAGTTACACGTCTGATGGTTGATAACAATGAACAAAGTGCTATACAGCTGATCTGACAATCAATCTGTCCTCCCAAACTGCTGTGGCCCAAGGACGGCCGCTACCATCATGACGCTGAAATCTGTCATTGTCCCCAATGCCCACCAACATCGCTTCAACCCGTTTGGCGATCGATTCTCCAATTCGCCATTCCTGCCTCTTTCAATCCAATGATACGACCTCTTTCATACACTGACAGTTGCTCCTAATGAGCTTTAATCCTACGGCGAGGCATTTTTTTCAGTCGTTAAATGGTATCTTAAATCGCAATGCAACAGAAATTTTGACCATCAGATTGAGAATCGCTTCTTACAGGCACCTGCTGAGTGCACAGTTCCGATGCGCTGTAGCTCCGCTATTCATTCATTGGACACTAAATTTTTATCAGTAGCATGTTCAATACTAATGTCTTTGCATACGAAATTTCATTACAATCAGGCAACTCCTTCTTCGTGCATCGTTATTTTTTGTTATATAGTTTATGTACCAACTGGGCATAATGGCAATGCTACATTATTATATCATGTCCATCTTAAAATGGCGGCTGTCACTGGAGTCAGTTTGTGGCGATATTTGTGATATTGCGAGCCATGAACATTTATCAGTTATGAATTACTGTTTATTCTTGTATTTAACAACATAGTCTACATATATGCTACTTAAAAGGATATTAAAGGGGCATAGGCATAGGGGTATAGGCCCTCAATAAGTCTTAAAACGTCACTATGGACACATACTAAATGATTACAAGAAAAAAACTAGGTGCATTTAACAACCTCCTTTGTATTAAATTAAAAAAAATAAAAACGACTCTTCTTCCGAAATTATTCTCTTCAATAAAAGTGTGCCCTCAAAAGTGTTAATACACTTGCCATTTTATACAAAATTTAATGTTTTCGACTAATAAAAAATAATACATCGGAATTGCAATTTTTTTGTTATATTTATGACTTGTTCTTATTCGAGTAACATAGTCAATTTTTAATACATAATTTAACTATTATTTTAAAAAAAGATAAAAAAACTGTTAAACATTTCTCCACAATAGTCTCCCAATAAAAAAATATCACATAGCTTTAAATATTGCATTTATTTCTTAATTGAGTACTATTAGTAGGATATATTTTGGCATCAACAACAAATTTAACATCTTGGTGTAGATTTCATTAGTTTTTTTGTATGATTTCTGCATCAAAATTCCTCCCTTGTTGTGTGAGTATTATTTTTACTTCACATTTTGCTTTTATATGTCATGTTTTCTCACTTTAAATTAAAATTCTCAACAAATATTCTCTTTCGAGTTAAAATCAGGGGATATAGGAGGTGTTTTCAGAATTTAGAGATAATTTTAAAGATACCAGTAGCGTACGTTGAGAGCAGTGAGCTTAGGGTCATTATCCTGATAAAAAATGAAGTCATCTCCAATACCCAAATTTTGAATGGATAATTTTAAATTGTTTTTTAAAATATTTAAATAAAGCTCACAATCCACTATAAAATCAAAAATACTAAATTACCTTACAGCTCCATTTAAATAAAAACAAGTTGCAGGTATTATAAAAATAGCTATTTCGATATGTTATTTTTTATTATTCGAAAACATTAAATTTTGTGAAAAATTGCAAGTGTACAAACACTTTTGAAGGCCACTGTATATACATTATACATATCGGAGAAGATATTATCAAATATGATATAAACCTGTCAAAGATAACAATCTTCCGTATCTAATAACAATTTTATTATTAATTAACTAATATACTAAATTCTCTTTTAAAAGCACGGGACTTTCAGTAGCACAAATACGGTAACTTAGTCAAACAGCTTTTCAGAAACAAAAATAAATTTTAGTTACGTAGGTACCCATGTACATCGTTACTAAATGGAATTAAATTACTCGATATTTAAATTATATTCTGTCTGCGACAATATCCATTCGATGAAAGTGTTATTGCATAGCATAAATGAAGTAAGATCTTATTTAATAGTATTAAACAAGCGTAATAGCATAGTCCTTTTGATGAAATTATATCTAGATTAATTGCATTACACCCAGATAATGCATTGAGTCACACTCAGATAGTAACAGACATGTATGTCCTCTATATTTCATTGAAGTTCCATTCCTCCATGTTTTGTACAATTATGCATTTAATCTAATTGATTATTATCATCAATGCCCAGACACTATTCTAGGTTATATCCGACACATAAAATTTTATTTATGCTGTTTTATAAATCATTACGTTCTAATGAGCAAGCTGAATTCAACAATCTGTTGTAAATTTATTATTTATACTAAATAAATAAAATTATTACATTCTTTTTATATCTAATCCCTAATGAATTATTTTAATTGATGGATTGGAATAGTTCCCAAACAGATTAAATTCACTTTGAAGTATCTCTGGTAAACATTTGTGATGGAATTTATACTCTTCTGATCTGAAAAATTTTTAATTCCACAATTAAAGAAAAGTTATTTTTTAAAAAACATTAAAAAAAAAATAAAAGGGTATCATAAGTTTTTTTTGTATAAAGTATATAGCATATCACAAATTCTTATAAAGTTTTATTTTTCGTTGTGAAACATATTAGTTATTATTTAGTATTTTGTATTTCATTTATTTAAAGTAGAAGATAATTTTAAATTGTTTAGAAGCCCGCTTTTAAAAGAAATTTACAGTTCCTTGCCTGTGTTCATTGTTTTCCTTGTGATCACATGAGCTGATTAGTCAGGGTCATGAACTCACAATGGGGATGGTTTCTGTCAAATCGTCTGTTCGAGTGATGATAATACTAAAGACACTCCCTACAGAGAAGCAGATGTTTATTAAATCCATTGAGGCATAGAGTCTTTACATTGGAAGTTTAGACATTAGGTGACAAAAATTCAGGGTCATTTGACTGTGGTGCAAGATTTCGAGATACGTTGTCATTAGTCTTAGTGCAGTCTCGAAATGCGACGACTATAAACTATCAAATATTTTTCCCACATACTTTAAACCATATTAAATTTCAATCACGATCTGCTAACTACTTCTTAGGATAAACCATGTAATACAATATTAACACAGTAAAATATTTCTTTTGCTTCATACTTATGAAAAAAAAAATTTAATTTATTCAATACGGACTAATCGATATGATTTAATATTTTATGCCATTAATTCAGTCAATTGTTGAATTAAATTTATTTGTAGATAAATTCTTAGGTTTATTGCATGTAAGATATAATATCTCTCTCCACTGATATTGCTCATTTTTAATACATTACAAAATTATTATTCCCTAAAATTAATGAAAACTGATTAAAAATATCATTATTAGTGTACATGATTTCCTTAATGCAAACTTATGTGTAACACATGTTTCAAAATTTCTTTTGTGAGTTCATTATGCTGCTCATAAACATTTCAATAATCTAAGCATCTTTGCAATTTGAAAATATTACCTAAGCAATGTTGATTTCTGAATATGAAAATTAAAATAAAGGGAAATTCGTTCTTCTTCTTAGTTTTTAGCTTAATTATCGCAGCAATTTTTGTTTGCTTTAACCTTAACAGTTTCAAAAATATGTCTTAAAGACGTTTTATTCTGTTTCATAATATTACTTCTAGATACGAGCTTTTAATGTGTAATATTTTCTACAGTTTAAGATATTTTTAACATATCGTATCAAAAATCGTACTTTTTTCATTTACATGGTCAAATATTTGAATCAATGCATACATTTTCATTAAAAATTTTATACTTTCTAATTAAAATAATATTTAAAAAATTTACTGAAATGACTAGTATGAAGATAATTGTTTTTATTCAATAGTTAAACTTACACTTTACAACTATTTTTAATTTACTTTTCAAATTTTTGAAACTTATTTTAAAGTGAAATTTATATTATTAGTTACTACGTCATTAAAACATTAAAAAAGTTAAGCATTTTATTGAATTTCATAGAATAAATTAAGCATTTCTTGGGAAAAAATAATAAAATTTAAAATAAGATTTTTAAAAAAATATGTATGGGGAAATTAAGTTAAAATGAATTCTTATATTATTCGTAAGTATTGCATTTTAGAGTACCCTGTTTATAATAAAAATTTATTTCTTTGTCTTAAAAAAAACACTTCATATCAACTTGGATTTCCCCTCCAGTAGCTGAAGGAGCAGCCGTAATAAAAAAAATCGTATATCGTACTTAAACCGAATATTTACAGTAAGACGTGTCTTTTAAAATACCTAAAAAAATTCGAAAATCAAAATAAACTTGGCAAACATTGAGAAATACACTTTAAGTATTTTACCAACAAAAAGAATGCTGAAAGCGATATTGTGTTTTCATAATATACCTGAATGTGAAAAATACGTCAGCACTTGTCTTTTTTTCGTTGTTTTTATCTTGACGGCCAGCTTATTGAGTTCTTTAATATGAGCGAATTTCATGTTCCTTATTCTTGAATATAATATTGAGCAAGAAAGAGGTAAGCTTTTCTTATTTGAAAAAGGGTCCTGTCCTAGTAGGCCACCTGGTGGTGAACAACCAAACCTCGCAGCAAAGGAATCAATACAGGTCTGCCGCAAGTAGCTTTGGTTCGGTCAGTAACACAGTGGGATTGCACAGCAAAGCGCACGCACTTCTGCCAAAAGTTTCGGTATCACAGTGCATTTGATTTAAACGGCATATGTGACGAAGCTCTCTCCACACTTCACATTCATCAAGAAAAAAATAATTAATTGGAATTTTCATTAATTTTTTTTCACTTCTGCTAAAGGAGATTTAATCCTTTTTCAAACTTCCAACGGAAATGTGTATGGTGAAAAAGTTTTCTTCCGTATATTTACGGCGATTTACGGAAGTCGGAAGGTGTATACCCACTAATTTATGGTGTCGAGGTTCCAACCTTGTATTGCGGTAGAAGTGAAACTGGACAACATTGGATATTTTTTATTGCATAGTTTTCACTGACATTTTGATAAATCATGAGATTGCTTCTGAGTGTTTTTTTAATATTTGAAGTCATTAAAAAAGAGCGCACTTTTAGGATTATTTATGTTTTCAAACTGGAATTGAGTGGATTTCTTATCTCTATCGACCACAGAGGTTTTGGAATTTTTAATAGCTTGTAATTGAAATGGCAAGGCGGGAATTTTTAACATCATGTTATGTGTTGTGTAATTTGTGGACTCTGGCTGGTGTAATTGCTAGAGCTCCTGCTCCGGCTACGAACGAGCAACCTTGGGGTGAGTATTATTAATTGGAATAAATAAATAAATTAGATAATAATGTTATTTATTTTATCTTTCATATAATTGCAAAAAGTGTGCTGGTACTAAATAATGGTTATAAATTCTAGGATCATTTATTACAAAAGTTGTTTATTAAACGTTCTTCTCATTTTCAACCCAATACTTCATTAATTTTATTTCAAATAATGAAATAAGAGTGATGAAATACGTGTTTTCAAAATATGGGTTGGTTGAAAATTAACATGAATATGAATATATATTGAATTGTTTGAGTTCTAATCTGGTATCTGAAAGAGATAAATCACAATGTTTCATTATTTAATAATTACTTAAATCCTTTCTTTTTTAGATTTTTCAAACAAACAATGATAACCCGTGAAAAGTTTTTTATTTTATTTTTTATTTTTGAGCAACAACTCATTCTATGTCAGATATTATAGTTAAATTTTTAGTTATAAAAATTAAATGCGATAACTAAAACCATAGTGAAACTTTGTTTCCCTATTTTCCACGATTGTTTATGAAAAAAATTATCCTTCAGGCCAAAATAAAATGCTTTAAAATTAATTTAAATCATTTTACTATTAATAGATAGATAGATATATTATAGATATTTTTTTCTTAAATCTGGAACAAAATTATATTACTCTCAAAAATTTAAATTAATATTTGTACCATTATATAATTCACTTTTAAGTAAATAAAAAATTGAATTTCAATTTTTTGATACTATTTTTATAACTAAGCAAAGGATATTGAATCATTCTATTCAGATTAATCATTAGCTTGATGTAAAGATCATATTTATGAATTCATAATATTTGAATATTGCTAGGTATTTAAATTTAACAATAAAGTTTTCGTTAACTTATTTTACTAAATTATGAAATTCGCTCTCAAGCCAGATTTAAACTTTGCTTTTATGATATAACGTAATCATCTGTCAATGCATATACCTAACTTAAAACTTATCTGTATTAAAAATTTCGAAAAAATAATTTTTTCCAAAACATTTCATTCTTGAAAATATTTAAAAAAACATGTGCAAATTCGTATATGAATCAGATAAAAACAAATGTAAAACTACATTAAGAAGTTTTAAAAAACTACATAAAATCTATGACAAAATTGTACACGTAAGAGAAAGGGAAAGGGTAATCAGCAAATTTTTGCAGAAATGGCGGGAAAATATTTATAAAAAATAAGATACTACTAAATAATACAAATAAAGGGGGAGGGTATTATAAAATTGCTGGAAGTATAAATTGCAATTTTTTTTTAAAATTTTGGGAAAATTAGAAACTGTTAGTTAATGTCATAAAATAGTCTTAGATTACTCATTATACAGTGCTGTATGTACTTATGGTTTCTTGAAAGCACAAAAATGATATTGTGTAGTCCATTTAAAATACTTTTATTACAAAAAAGCAGCATGATAACCTAACAATTGTACTGATATTAAAAAAAATCTATGTTAGGAACTAAAGTAGAATAAGACAAAAAAATTGTATTTGTTCTTTAAGTAAAATGTAGAAAATGTTGTTAAAATTGCATATGTTTTATACCAATTCTTATTGATTAACTAAGAATCAAACTACAAAAAACTTGGGGAATAAACTTGTATGTAATTTTATTACATTAGGAAAATGAATCTTCATATATAAATATATATAATTAGTACATTATTTAATTTTGAAGTTAATACTCCAAATTATCTTATATTTCATTACAAAACCTTGATTTTAAAAAAGAAAATATGAAAAATAAAATCAAAAATGAATAATAAAGGAAAACAAATTCACAATATATTATGACAATTTTATGAACGGCAACTCAAAATTACTTCGAAAGATATATATTTTTTCAGGATTTACAAAAACCTCTGGAACGAAATATGATGAAGAATATATAATTTATTTTAGGTGTATTACAATACTTCTGATTATTAGAACATTTAAATGTTAATCTGTTATTTTGCATGATTTTTTTTCTTATATATAAAAATTAGACGCTAATTTTGGAGAATGCACCACTATGTATAGCAGAGATAAGTGGAAATTTTCAGATCATAATTTATACAATTCTTTATACAAAAAAAAATATCTGATCGAAAATTATAAGCAATGATAGCAATAATAATTATTATAATTATATAAAAACTATATCTCAATTGTACACCAAAAACATAAATATCATTTTAAGTTACCTAAGAATAATTATGAAATTAATTATAAATGGGAGAGTTAAAATTTAACATGCCGAAAAAGACATGTACCTTTGTCAAAAATTATATTCTAACTTAGATTCTGTTTCCGTGACTTTAGTGTCGATTAAAAGTCACATTCATACATTATTTTTGAAATTTTATTCAAAATTTACAAATGTGGAAATTAAAACCTTCATTATTTAATTTTTATAAAATTATTTCAAGTAATGATATTATTAATTTCAATAAATTTAACTATGCTATGAGGAATATTTCTTCAATTTCATAATTATATCTTCTGAAGAAAGTATTAAATAGACCCGAGAGATATTTCAACATAACTATATCCAACTTCTTAATTATTCATTTTAATGAAAATGGGATTACCTCATTCAATCACGTTACCAAAAAGTAATTAAAATCCTGATTTTTCTTTTTATATTTTGAGCTCACAAATGATTCGTGTTTAGCTCATCTTCGAGCTAAGCATATACTCAATTTCAACATGATGGAAACTGTTGTAAAAAGGATTGTATTTATTTTAATCTAATATTTATTCATAGATTCTTTACAATATGTTTTGTTCTTTTTCTTTCTTTTGAAAGTGAAATTCATGAATATTTAAAGTGCTTTTCAACCAGCACGTAAAACGCACATGGAGATATTCATATTTTATGTTCGTATGTTTTTTTAATGTTTAATACGTTCTTCACTATTTACTCGACCATTTCCTATTTTCTTCTCTTATATAATTTTCTTTTTAATCTATCTATCTATGTAACACAATAGATATATATTTTATATATATATATTATATATTATATATATATATTATATATATATATATATATATATATATATATATATATATATATATATATATATATATATATATATATATATATATATATATATATATATATATTTATGGTACGAAAGGGTGAACATAGCTCATCAATAGCAGATAATATCATGCTACTACCTTCGAATGAATTCTATCCATTTTAATCTGAGATATCCGTATTTCTTCGATTGTAAAATGCTGTCAAAGAAAATATTTGTACTCTTTTACTCAATTCAAACCTATTTCCTGATAAGATTTCTGTCACAAACATATGTAACTTACAAGAAAGAAAGACATAAATAAAAAAAAGAAAAAAGAAAGAAATATTATTTGACATCGATGAAATAAAAGCATAACATAAAATAAACCCGTATTAATACAGACTCCATTAAACCAGATGTCGCTAAATTTGGACAGAAGATTAAATTTAAAAATGCGCTTACAAAAATTCTGAGTTGATCTTATTAATCATCTCAATACACATTTGGATATTAAGAATATCTGAGCTTTTTAGTTAATTATTTTTTTAAGAAAATAAGAACAATGAAAGACAAAAAGATGTCAATAAGTGTATCAATTGAGTGGTTTCTTCCTATCGATAAGTGTATCAATTGAGGTTCAATGAAGAAGAGTCTAGACTCCAGCATGCACTAAATAGCTGTTGTTGTTTTAAATAAAACTTATCATTTTGCTTTTTCTTATATTCAAAATCCATGTTCTTTTTACTGTAAGTAATATTAATCTACATGCTGAGGCTGTTTTCATAGGTTATTTTGTTTAATCCGGATGATTAAGTGCTCCAACTTGTAAGCATTAAAGATCCTTTTTGTTATTTTGATACGAAGGCTATGAAATCATTTTATATTTTATATGCTCTATTCTAAGAAATAAAGTATGTCAAACACATTCATTTAATAAAACAAATTTTATTTCCTTGATTGTTATGTTTTTTATATGCAACTGATTTTTTTAGATAATAGCAATTTCTAAATATATTTAAAATTTTTGCTGTCTCTTCTGAATGAATACTGCATAACAAATCCGCGGTTAATTCTTTCTTTTAAATTTTAATAAAAATGATACAAATTTTATATCTATTGATTCAAGACTTGCTCTTTAGTATGGTTGGTAACTAGTTTTAAAATTAAAAAAATAAATCGACTGTCATTGGCGTGCCAAAACTGCTTTTATGGGATGAGTTTACATTTTAGAAAACGAGAAAACACAGATGCGTAACCTTTCTACTAAGAATTAAAAATCCTTTCGCGGGTGTATGGGAGGGGTTTGGAACTCCTAAACTTCTCCCTTATGCATGTATTTGCTAACTACTATGATGAAGTGATCAATGTTTTGAATTATCATTCCGAATTATATTTATTTTCTGTACTTAAAATGTATAACAGAGGAAAAAATTCTATAAAAATTTAAAACGACCATTTTTTTGTTTTGTTTTTGTATGCATAAATTTTTTTAATGTACTGGCATTCTAAAACCATACTTCTTAGAATTCGAATTTTTGAAGCATTCTGAATTCCTAAGCAATGGTTTATTAGAAAATAAATGGTCTGATACGGATCAAGTAGGTTTGAAATTGAACACAACAGTGACCTTCATCTATAGTACAGTTCTGAAAGATGGATGATTCGGCGTTCCTGTTGAGTCTAGCAGGAAATTAGTTGACGGAATGCTTCAACGCGTTGTCGCTATCATGTAAATGAGAAGGGAATCCAGTAATCATCGAGTGTCGTAATAAAACCGTCTTTCCTAAAGCAAATGATTGATTTTATCTTACATTTATATTGTCTTAACAGTAAATCTTTTAAGACCTATGGATACAAGATGCATATTCATTACATAAGGAAAGTTTTTCATTACTAGAAAATTCAATTAGAAGTTATTTAAACTACCATAGAATGTTAGTTTATTTCCCTGAATAAGCATGCACTAAAATAAATTAATCCATTTTCAGGTTGTCTTCGGTCAGTGTTAAAGAATAGGTCACGAATTTGGAATATTTTTTTCTGATACAAAATAACTGAAACATCAATATTATATTTTGGCTTCACTGTCCTATAAATAAACATTTATTTTATTATACTGTTCAATTTAATATGAGTTGATCCATTTTTTCTGATATAAAACGTGTTTTGCCTTTTTTCTCATATACCTTAATGCTAAATGAGTTATCCCTTTATAGGTTAAAATGAAAAAGTAATTATTTATGGAATATTTTGAAGTTTTAAAAACACATGTATGTATTATCAACGGATGTATGAATTATAGTGTAGCAAATTTTCATGAAAATTTAGACATTTTTCGGTCTGAAAATGTGCTCCGAATTTAGTTCCCACTCTTTTAATAATAAATAAATTGTTTTTGAAATATTGTTACAGATTCTCTTAAAACTGTGTTAAGACTTATGTTTTACTTCTATGCAGAATAATTGTAATTTATTTATAGTTGCTTAGAATGTTTGTGATAATTTCCCTGAATAGCCAAAAGAAAATATTTAATTAATTGAAAGAAAATATTCCAATTTAAAGATATTTATTCAAAAATTCGTGAGAAATCACGTGTAAAATCATATGTTGTTTATATCTTAAAATTAATGTTTATGATATTAATAAATATATTATTAGTTTAATATATTCAGATTTTATCAAAATTATGCTGCGAAAACTTTTACATAATACATTTAGTGAGCATTGTATATTTACCAAAACCCGCTTCGTGCAGCATCAATACTTTAATATCATATTTTTCATTTCATTTTATAAACAGAAGTAATTCAGCATGGCTATTGGAAAAATATGTATTTTTAAGTACAATTTGGGTTACTTTTAGGAAAAATAAACTAACCACGTATCCCATGATTTATTATTTAACTTTTTAGATATCAGACTACATTTATATCCGTAATAGAAGGCTTACAAAGCATATATTTTAATTTTGCAGTGATTTCACGCTAAAAAGACTCATTGATCCGACACTTCAACCACGAGGGTAAAAGACCTTAAAAAATAAATAAAAGCTGAAAAAAATGAATTAATATGCTTCACAGAAATATACCGCAGTTTCGACTCAAAGCAATAAATTTAATATGAATTTTTATTGGAAACTGTTTTGTCGATTTGTAGATATTGGAAATCCATCTCTAGAGGTGAAATTGTATTCTAGTCATTTCGTTTTCGATCAAAAACTAATGATTCGTTTCCCTCACCAATATCCGCTTATCTATATATTCCTTCATATATTTTCAATAAAGATTCAACTTCTTTTTAAATATGCATTATATTATTTCGTAATTCTTTAAAAAGTTACTCCTTTTTCAATTTAATTTTAAAATGTATCCCCAGCTAAAAAAAATATTCCTTCTAAGAAAAGAACCTTTTAAAAGTGAAAATAAAAATTTTATGATTTATTTGTAGTAAAATGTAGAGATCATTTCTTCACACTTATTTTTATTTTTGAAATTAAATCATTGTAATTTAATTGGTATAAAAGAGTTTCGAACACATTTTGATTATTTTCTGAATATTATCCTAACCACAGTATGCATATTTTTCTTATACATAATCAATGTATCGATGTGATGATGTCCAGTTGGTTGTTTGTAGTCATACTAGTTAAAATAAAGCTTTTCGATATTGATCATATCATTGTTTATTTAATTTTGCATTAAGAGAGCATTATATAGCAGTATTTTGACTATTTAGAATATGCTTTTCTTTTAGAGTAAATATACAATGAGAATAATTCAAATTTCACATTTAAGTATGTAAAGAATAACCGAGGAAAACGTAGTATAAAAATATAATCACTTGCTCAAGCAAAGAGAAATAAAAGTTTTGTTTTCAGAAATTACATCAGTTCTGCAGGGAACAGTTTCAAACGGTTAGTATATAAAGCACGTGTAAGACATTTTGATATTCCAGTACTTCGAGTTGCTAAAAATGTCAACTATAATCTTTATAACGACGTGAATCACTAATAAATCTATCAAGATATAAGATTTAATCTTTTGTGGGAAATTAAATGAAATGCGTTTCGAGATAGGATATTCGAATTTAGGTAAGATATATTTTATGTAACTAAACATCGAAATTTAAGTACATGTTAATTTGTTATTACGTATGTATTTTATCTTGTACCTGTATACTTGTATTGACCTTATCAGTTGACTCTATTAAAGAAAAAAAATACCTAAAAGTTACAGAAGTTTTTGATTAAAGAATAACACTTGACAAAAGCAGAAATAAACTATCTGATTTATTTCCAGCAGTATATGTAGAGTTCCTTTTTCATACTTATTCTTATTTTTGAAGTTATATAACTATAATTCCATTGGTATTAAAATAGATTAGAGTACCTTTTGATTACTATTTGAATCATCTATTTTTGCAAAGAATTAACAGAATTCGAGAAAAAGCTCAAATGTCCCAAAAACCATTCTGCTGAAGAAAAAATAATTTCAGAAGTGGTCAAAAATTGTATGATTTATCTAGCGTAGTGTTTTGAAGAGTCTTCAATCATAGTTAATCTTATCTTTTGCAGCTATAAAATTAGTATTTATTGAGTACTAAATATAAAGATTTGACTACTATTAAAATAATCTGTTGTCTTCACCAGTTAATTTTGTTTGAGAAACGTTACACACAAATCACACACACAAAAAAAAACCCAGTAAAAACAGTAGAACAGTTGAATAGTGTGAAATAAAATTGTTATTATGTTGAAAATTTTATCTTACAATAAATTAATATTAAAGCTCAAAATCAGTGTTTTTAATAACAAATACCAGACACAACTTCTCCTCCTGTAACATTTGAGCAGTCCTCTTGCCAGTATGTGTATGATATTTTTAATACTATCCAATGATGTGAGGGAGAAGAATCAATTTAGAAAGCAGGACGCTAATCGTTACTTACGCTATCCACCGCAACTGGAAAATAATGTGTTGTTTTGCTGTTACAAAATAAAACTCGTTAAACACAAGAGGATTAGAAGACTTGTGTGGGTGTGATTCCACATTCTTTGAACCCATTAGCAACAATATCGACCATAGTTGCTCTGAAATAAGCAGTACTCAATAGTTCACTAATCTTTTTCCACTAATGGCTTTCATTGGATGAGTGACCATGAAGTTGTCACAAGCCTGGCTGTAATAGGTCTTTAAAGGCCCAAAACTGGAACATTCAGCCACGAATAAAAAATGCATATAAGCATTAGAATAAAACAGTAGGAAACACTTAGGGCAAAAGGATGAACGTCATCAACTTATCTCTGTCAAATTGTCCCAGTCGGTGATGTTAGGATTCTTTGATTTATTTTTAACAAAGGTAAGTTAAAAAATAAACTCGAATGTGAAAAGCGTATTGTCCGAGGTAATCTATAGCAAAAAATAACTAACTTTTTTACCCATTAGTTCACGAGATCCAATGTTAAAGATCTGTGAAATAACAATATCACATGGAATATAAAACAATATCGAGCAAAAGGCTAACAGTAGCTTATTCACAGTTCAAATTTTTAGCACCTGGTAGTATGGAGGCTATTTAAGCCTATTTAATGGTGGAAGGGGTTCTTAGAAGTATGAATTTAAATTAAGTCAATTGTTATCCCCCCTCCATCTCCCCAATATACTCTAAAATATGTTTTATCTCCAATAATAAGAAAATGTGTCTCATTAAAAAATAAAAGTCATTCTAACTCGATATTGATTAAAAAAACTGAGAAAATTATCAATTTTATTAGGGGAGGACAAAGATTTCTTCTATATATTTGAGCATTTTAACTGAAAAAAATTTTTGGCACATTGATGGGGGGAAGGAGTAATAACACTTTTTTTTTATTTTAATACGTAATTTTAAAATGGCGTACACATTTAAAATATATTGTAGAAGCTTTCAAGCATAAACAAATGCATGACTTTTTTCTTTCAAATGCTGCATTAAATTAAAACAAACGAATTTTCTATTTCAAGCACAATCTCTGTTCCTTTTGCATCTCCTACATTTTTCAAACTTTATTTTTTACTGCTAAGAGATGGAAATGCAAATCTTACATTCGAATGCATTATTACATGACTGGTAGAAATGATACGCAAATCTTATATGATCATAGAAAGCAAGAAAGTAATTTATAAGCGCAGTGTATGACGCAGAGAGTATAAAAGTATTAAAAAACAATGTATGTTCGGAATGGAGACTTTTGCAAACACATATGAATAAATAACTTTTTTGATATTTAGTGTAGATTGAATTAGAATATGCATATATAAAATTGTTAAAAGAATATTATTACAACAGAGAATTATTACAAAGCAATTTTGTTTGGCAAAAATGAAGAAAAGACGTATTTTCAAATTCTCCTTTTATAGAAAATTCTTGTATAATACGTAATAGTATATTCCTATATATAGCTAACTTCCTTATTTACAGAGCTGAGATTAGGACTTTTGAGATATATAGTTTAAAAGTGGATTTATTCGTATTTTAATATATCAGAGTTGAGAAATTTTAATAAAAAACACATGTTATTATTTCAGTTGATAGTAACTCTTACAAAAGTCTTAGCTGTATATAAAGAAATATTATTATTATAGAATCATTTTCCTGTGAAAGAAGAATGTTTTGAATTATAATAAAAAAGGTTTTTCTTCTTATTTTTGTAAATAAATTCATTGAAATCGAAAACATTTATTGTAATAAACTTTTAAATCATAGTTTAAATAGATGTATGTTCAATTACAAGATTGAAATTAAAATCAAAAACATTGTTTATTTTGAAACTTTAAAATCTAGTTTCGAGACATATCAGTTAATATTATAATTGAATACATTTTTGTAAACAAAGAATTTTTGAACGAAAATATGCAGATGCATGACACAAATTTATTTTAGAATTCTTAAAATTGTTAATCATAACAGTTACATAACAATATAAAATACAATTTTTATAAACTTGAAAATATAAATTTTTGATTAAAACAAAATTTTATGAACGAAAGTAAGAAAAATCATACATTCAAACTTGAATTTAGAATTCTTGTAAATCGTTAACACATAAAAGCCTAGTTCTATAACAATATATTACCAATGACAGGAAAGGTGTTTTATGTGGTTCAACACTTCGAAGGAAATGAAGGTCAAGAAATCTGATCATGATGGTAAATCACAGGCTTAGTTTTTGCTGATGTTTTCTTCTATTGCTTCTGTGGTTTGAAGATTAATGACCAAAAGATTCTCTAGTCATTAAGCCTCGTCACAAAAGAAGTTCCACAGAAAGAAAAGGCTATTTCCTTAAGCCCTAAATTAGAATGTATTGATTCTTTCACACTCATTGAGGTTTGTTTTCATTGGCTGATTTTTTATACGTACTTTCATGTTGCAATTTAGACTTAAATTCAATTGGCAGACCAAAAACGATGATTGTATCATAGGTAGAAATTTATTTTGTAACAACTACAGTGAAGTTCGTGCAAGAAACGCATTGAATTGTTACTGAACATTTAACATAGAGAAAAAAACAAATATATTAAAATAAACTGATGCTAAATTTTGTAAACCATATTCATGCTGGTTTTGGCATTTTTAACAGTTTTTCGGGATCATGAAGTTTTTAAATATATTTATATACACTACTTGATCAAAAAAGGTCGTATGAGTATTTTCAATAATCTGGAAAACATTTGTTTTAAATTTTCTCTATATTTCCGTTTAATAAAATGAAATGGATTGGTGGATATGATTTTTTACTTGCACATGTACACATTTCAAATTATTTTCGTACATATTTAAATTTAGTGTTAAGCAATTTTGTGTATGCTTTTTATGTGTTTTCTCTAGCTATATCCTAATATATCATGTTTTTGCAGTTATCATGAATTATAAATCTATATTGAAGGAATTTCGTATATTTATATAACATAAAAAGTATATCCGGAAAAAGGATGGGATAGCGGAAAAAAATCATTTTCATATTTTTCTATGGCACTAGGAAAATATCTCTATTTTTAAAATATCAGTTACAGAATGATCCGCTTATTGTCCTTTTTATTTAATTTAATTTTGCATATAGTATATTAAACGACTTCAAAACCCGTATCTGTAGTTTTTGTGAATTAATCTGAATTCGGAAGGATGAGTTTGAAGAATAAAATAAAATTCTTATTCAATCTACTCAGTGGCTGATTGGTAGTGTATCGCGCCTCTACGCCTCTCGTCTGGGGTTCAAATCCAGGGCTGGGAAAGGTAGACTCAGCCATTCATCCATTCAGTGGGTGGATAAATGAGTACCAAGCTTACTTAGGAACTGAACACTGGGTATTTCACGTCAGACTGACCACTTGACTAAAACATTTGCTCATGTTCCCCAGCGCCTAAGGTTACGAAAACTGAGATAGGCACAGTAGGCCTTGGCCCTCATGGGCTGTTGCGCCACTGAATTCAGTTTAGTTTATTCAACCCTACATTAAAAAGTATAAAGGTGACAAAGGTCTTACTATATTTATCTAATGAATTGCATCCCTTTAAATTATAAAAAAATTACTTTTGCAACACATATATATGTAGTATTGATTTTTTTCAGTATTGTATTACTAAATTTAGAGTATTGGTGCTAGTGGTCCGTGTAAGGCTTTTGTGTGAATGAGGGTTTACTAACGTCACATAAAAAAAACAAACATCACGGGGGCTATTTGCAAAGGGCCAGGCAATTTTCAATAACATTCAAGTGACAAAGACGCGGATACTTGAGATGGTACAAACTTCTCTAAACTTACACATCACTCCAACGTGAGGACTTTGAATACCTACAAATTTGATATGCGTCAGCCTATTTACAAGGCGAGGTCTTTAGTGACAGGTTATTTTCTGAAAGTGTCGTTGGTAAAATAATGTTTAGTAATTTATATCAATATTAGTTTCGTACCATTTATTTTAGTTTTTTTTCTATTCTACATATATCTCTCCAAAAGAAAAAGTCTTCTCGTGTTTTATTTATTTATTTATTTATTTTTGTAAAGGGGGAGGAGCGGGATTTAAATTTCAAAAAAAATTACGCTATTCTTCTTTGTGATTATTTGTAATTCTTTTGCCAGTTTGTAAATTTCGTTTTAAGTAAATTTAACAGCCCGGTTTCAATAATAATATAAAGTTATGTGTGTTAAAGAATTAGTTTTAAATCTAAGCAATATCGAGTGTTTTTGAAAAATTCTCAAATTAAAAAATTAATGTAGCTGGGCTTAAATTAAGCTAAATATGCAAAACTGCTTCTTCATTCTTTTCAAGTGTTACTGACAAAGAATTTACTTCATTTTAATATAACAAATTCTTTTTCATATTCAACATAGTTTTTTTTTACTACTTTAGTCTCGATTACCTTAATTCTCAGACTAAACTTATTTACATAGCATCAGAAAAATGGGGCTTTTCATGTAAAAAAATATATCTAATGATTTTTCTTTACTTAATTAATTTTTTTAAGTCAAAAAGTAAAAAAAAGTCGCATTTTTCTAAGAAATCTACATGTCACGCTTAGTTTTTAAGTCTTTTGTAAAGTAAAATAGTAAAATATTGCAAAGTATGATAAAAAAGGTCACTATTACTAAATACGCTAAATTTAGGGATTAATTATTAATTAATTAAATGGAAAATTAATTAATTAACTTAATGCAAAATCTCTAATGTTGTTAGACAGTGTAATTTTTTTAAAGGAGTTATTTGAAATTAAAAATATATTTTTATGCATCTTAAAAGATTAGCGTAATTTAAGCTATTTTGTTATTTTCCCTTACATTATTATTTTTATTCTATTTTACCATATTATATTATATAGCTTTACTACCATTTGTACGTAGTAATAAAAATATATAATAAAAATATAAAAAATTATGAGTATCGGCGTAAAATTAATTTTGTTAATCTATGTTATAATAAAAGCAGTTTGTTTTTTAAACATAAAATTCTTACGTACCATTTTAGAATATATAAATGCCAGAGGAAATGAACAAAAAAAGAGAATATCATTTTGATTTAATAATTTGCTTTTCATTGCCAAATATTCGCTTAGTCCGAATATTTGGGAAAAAAGGAAATTCTTCCTCAGTGGAAACACAGTATTAAATAATAATTACATATTTTTGTGAAATACTGTTGATTTATTATTTCAAACAATAAATTTATTTAAAACCTATTTCAAGTAAACTATTATTAGAAAATGTACGTTATATAGAATTTCAAGAATGGACTACATTAGCAATAAGTTATTGAAATTTGAAGAGTAATATCAGTTTGATATTTATATAAATTGATGTAACTGATATTTATCAAAAATTTTTGTAAATGATCAATAAATAAAAGTGTATGAATATTAACCGATCTAATAAAAAAGTTGAAGGAATTATATTTTTTAATTCATCATGTATTGAATATGGCGTAAATTATGGCAATGTAATTTTAATACTGTTTCCCGAATTTTGTCTTTCTATAATTATAGAAAATAATATTTGTAAAAAGAGCTTTATGACAACTATTGCTTTCTAAATGTGTGGAATAAAATAATTAAAAATCGAATCACTCAGTTTAAAAAATGAATTTTTTTTAGATTTAATATTTTTTTTTAATTAAATAAAATAAATTGAAAAGAAAACTGAGCCTCTAATTCACTCAGTTAGAAATGCAGAAATACATGTAAACATTACAAAATATTTCTTTTTAAAAAAATTACCGGTCATTTTTAATGAATAATTTTTTGAGTAAATTTTTGTTAAAATATATTTTAAAAAAATTTAAAAAAATTATTTGCTTTTATATTAAACCGGTAAAAGATATTAATTCCTAATATTTTTGCTACGCGTATCTCAAGAAATTAAATATACAATTGTTTTTCTTAAATTTTTTTCATTAACTGCTTTAATTAAAGCTTAGTATGGTTGGTCATATAATATAGCATTTTCAGGATACGCTTTATTATTTAAAATAACTTGGTTCATATAATAAGATATAGCATATCATTTACTATATTTTCAATCAATAATCAACGCTCTTTGAAAAGAAGAAACCTTTTACAAATTAAACAATACAAAAGCATGCTCTATATGTTGAAACAATATTACACTTAAGGTAATGCTACTTTTTAATTTATTACTTTTATATGTAATTCCCAGAGCTCCACATTCTCCCCAAATAAGCTTATTTTATTTTAGTTTCATTTTGAGTATGTTTCATTTGCTAAGTAAATATAAAGAAACTTTGTAAATTGAAGTGGTGAAGATGAAAGAAAATGGTTTTGTATTACATTTTTTCTATATTAATTATAGTTTTAAAATGGGAACAACTAAAATGTACATGATTAACTACAAAAGTTTGGGAATGATTTTATAAGATGTGTACATATTATTCCTTTTGATACTTTTTATGGTAGCCACACGTTTCAATGAAATATGAAGACTTACGCAGTTTTAAACTGAATATATTTTAGTTTGCTCACCTCTTATCTGTTTGAAATATATGCAAACCAAAAACTAATTTTGCATCATTCCTATAAATTCTATGAGATAAATAGATTTTGCATGTATTTGAATCAATGGTTATTACTTGACTACAGACAATAGCCATATCAACCTCACGCAAATGAAAGCGAATCGATTAAATTTTCTATTCCATTTGCTGTTGATTTTTTCGATGCAATTTTTTAAGTTTTCGAATCAAAACATATAATAAGATAAAGCATGCTTTTTTTTTTTATATATAATAGAAACTCAAGATGAATAAATTTAATAACTTACATTAAATAGAATTTTTTATGATACACTGAAACGTTGGATCAAATGCATGGAATTAATATGCTTTCATTTTTCCAATGATAATATTACATAAATATTAGGTAATTTAGTTTTCAATTTTTCTAACATTAAAATTCATTTTTTACTGAAATATCTCTTTATATACATATGTGACAGAATTTATACAAGATGTTCTGTTGTTCTTGAAAATTATTGTTAGGGAAAACTGAATTTTCTTTTGAGATATGCATTCTTATCTAATATATATAGTACATATAGTATAAGGCTTATTATGTTACAGAAATTAGAATACACAAAATACAAACTTGTAGAAATAATTAATGAAATTTAAGAATATATTTCTAAAATTTTTAATAATGCTATTTATTAGCATTGTTAATTTTGTTTAAAACGAATGCTATGTATAAGTTTTAATGTATATCTTATTGTAACAGGAAAGTTTATTTTTATGGTATATTTTTTAAGTTTTAGTGTTAAATAGACAACTATTTAAAAAATTCAAAAATATACTATTTTTCCATAAACAAATAATTTTGCATTTTAAATTTATATCATGAACTTTTTCTTCTATGATTTGAAGCCGTTTCCCAAAATCCATGCCAACTAGAAAATTGAAAGATCTTTATATCTCAGATCCCCAAAAGTATAAACGAAACCGGATTATTTGTCCATGAAGGCTAATCCTAGGGGAGCTTAAATTCTGTTCATATTTTTAGTATACACCTCTGAACTTCGAGATTTGAGAAGTGACTTAGCCTCCCTTGCGCTTCGTTTCAATCGGAAATGGTGTCTAGAAACTTTTTTTCCATCCCCAGAATTTAGATCAGCGCAGATAGTCTGCGGGCTATCTGGACCCCTGGAGCTGCAAGGCCATTGGTTGAATGTATTCGCCACGTCATAAGTCTTGCTCGGAAATCCCTCCCAGCGTCGTTAATGACAATCTTCAATCCTGTGAGGCACTATTAATGCTATATCTATACATTCCTTCAGAATGTGCTTACGCCTGCTGGAGATTCAGGCCTAGTGCAACCTCAGCGAGTGATGCCAGATAAATTGCACAGTAAAGCCGTTATGATCCGACATTGAATCGACGGTACATTTTGATGGAATGGGATGGTTAGTTGTTTTTACGAGAGTTATGCATGCAGTAGATGCGCCTGAGATCGAATTTTAAGTTTGGCTTTAAAAATAGGAGGTTTCGAAAAACGATTTGATTATTTATAACTTCAGGTTCGTGTTCAAACAAAGAATATATGACCGTCCTAAGGAATCATCATGGTTATATTTAAGTTTCGACTGAATTCTCTCTCTAGAATGTTTGTAAACATTGCCCTGAATAGATGCATTATATTATGTAGAAAAAAACTTATGTGGGCATACAATCTTCTTCGAATAATTTCCGGGAAAAAATGTACATTTTCTTGTTTTGTATTTTCTGATGTAGTTGCGTCATAGGTGGAATTTCAGTTTTAGTGATTCCCTACACCAAAAATGTTTTCTGATGAAAACCATACTTGCTAAAATTTGGAAGTGTAAAATAATGTTGCTAATATTGATTACGAGAAACTGTTAAAATCCTGGATTAACTACAAACAAAAAATGTGTAGATAAATGCTTAAAGTATGTTCTAAAAATATAAAATAAAGGAGATACAGCTGTAACTTGTATCGAAAATATAGTAGAAATAATTGATACTAGGCTATTAAAATAATTCAATATGATGAATAAATTTGAAAGTTTAATAATTAGAAACCAATCAGTTCAAAAGCCATTTGAAGAAATAACTCCACTTATAGCCTTTATTTTTGTAAGTAGGTTTTAAGTACTAATTTAAACTAAATTATAAATATGATTTTTTAATTTTTTTTTGAAAAATTTAAATTATTTATTAAATTTTAATTTTAAATTTATTTTTTAGCATACAGTAGAACTAGTTTTTGTGCGGTCCTTTTATATGCGATTTTGTTTTTGTGAGATTTGTCGTGTGCAATTTTAATTTTGTACGATTTTTTTTTTTATTTCTTTATTCGGTATATGAATTTCAACAGATTTGGTGCCATTGTAATATTTTCTGTGAATGTATATATATACACTTCAAGACGCTCTGTACAATGGTTATAAACAGTCTCTCGATAATGCAAGTTCAATTGCTTTTTCTCGACGCACTAGCAGCACGCTATTGAAGACAAAATTTTCAATGACAATGATATAATCAGAAATTTGATAAATTAAAAGACGGAAAAGAAGAACCGGATTCTTTGAGAGGGGATAAAATATATGCAGGGATCCGGCTTTCCAAAAAATTGGAAAAGCATTTTCTTAAAATAGATACCAATTCCCAAAAATACTTCAATCATGCATATTTTATTGTCGTGATGTTCACAAGTAACTGACCAACCAACCGTCGTCACAAAAACTTATCGCTTAGTTTAGGGTACTAAAAAATAAATCACTTCAAATTGTATTTTCAAGTGACGAAAGTGATTTTGAACTAATTCATCATAGGAAGATGTACTGTTTGAGTTACGATGTGTAGCAGTGAATTTATGTATGAACATTTTGAAAATTTCTCCATGTACACAATGGGAAATCAAAAGTTCTTAAAAGGTTTCCATGTGGAATTTAATTATTTATTTTGTTTGGAAGCATTTTCTCATAAATTTCGTAAATAATTGACAATTTTTTTAAGTGTACTTTTTTTTATGCGGTCCCTCTCAACCTCGTAAAAAAATTTCTATAATATGTCGACAAAGTTGTTAGTTATATGTAAGTATTTATGAAATATTTTCTCATATTTTTTTTGTGCGGTTTCTTTTTGCGGTCCCTATCTACCACACAAAAACACGTTTTACTGTATTTGATAATTCAGAAGTATTCCATGTTTAAATATTTGCGAATATATTGTAACAAAATTACTGCATCTTAAATTTTTATTACAAATTAGTTGATTGAAATGAATTTCTAACTAAGACAGACGCAATATTATTTACAAAATTTCTAAGTTATAATAGTAAATTATATGAGTGATGAGAAAACATTTGAGCAGGCACCCTACTCTTTGAACTATCATATCATACTATTGTGTGGTCTTTGATCTTGGAGATATTTAATTTTAATCAGCTTCTTACAGAAACACCAAGGCTTGAATCCTTGATTCGACACACTCAAAGCAAGTCACGAGTTCGCGATTATGACAACTCTGTTACCATGGCTGTTATTTACGAAATTGACACTTATAACAAAATATATTACAGATCTAAATTTTAAAAAATGAATACCTTTTTCATTCTAAATTAATTCACTTTACTAATGAGAAATATATCATTATTGGTTACAAAATGTAAGTAAATAAAGTTTTGAAGTATAAAGTTATGTATATAAAATAAAAAGTGGTCGTTTGAAATCTAAAAAGTACTCCTAGTAAAATAAACTAATTAATGCAGGCATTTAAAAATATTCTTTTAGAAATATAAAGTAGTGTACATAAAGTACATATATATAGTACATAAATTTACATAAAGTATAAAGTAAATAAATACAAATTTTAATAATATTGATCTAATATAAAAGTATTGAAAAAACCAATAATTCAAATATTCTGTATTTAAACTCTAAATCTAACCATTATTGTATTAGAATTTTTAGTCAGTTAATTCTTACTAATAAACATATCTGTTAATAACATTAATCTAAAAATATATATATATACGGCTGAAAAACTTAATTTGAAATTGGAAATAAATAAATATAAGAAAATAAACATGTAAACTTCCTGAACTACTTATTTTAGATGTCTATCATTTCTTAGAAAAAATTATTGTGTTTTATTTTTGAAATCTCATTGAATATATGAATATATACATTCAAAATAAAACAAGCAATTTGTGAAGTAAGAATATTTTTAAAACTTTAATACATGCACATACAGTCGAACCTCTTTATCGCGAATTTTTCCATATAGCGAACTTTTTCCTGGAACTAAAAGAACATTTCACGATTTTCTTCATAAAATAACCTCCCAATAGCGTAGTGCATTTTCTATATATGAACTTTTTCTTGTGATTAAATACTTTTTTCTCTCCTTACTTAAAAATTTTTCGGAACATTTCAAGTTTTTCTGTCTTTTAACACACTTTATGGTGGTCATAAATCTTAAACTGGTTTTATTAGATATCTAACTTTCCCAGAGCAACAGAATTCTGGGCATTTCTTCCAAGAAGTGCAACCTTAAATCCCCATTGTCCAGTTCACTGTAATACCTTCGATGTCCTCTTTCACCCTCAGTAGAGTTGTCTCGTGTCCCCGTGTCTTTGAACTAATCTCCGTTCATTTGTAGTGTTGATCAGCCTTGCTGGTAACTTCGTTTCTTGTAGCTCGAAAAAGTTCAAACGTAAGTTCCTAGCATCAAAAAATAACATTTAATTCTCAAGGAAGAGAATAAGGTAGCAAGAAACTTTCTTTGCAGTTTTTCTTTCTTCCTTCCTTTCTTTTTTGATAGGTAAGATACATAAAATAAATATATATTAATTTACAAAAAAAGGGTGAATAGTTACTTTTTTTAATAAATAGTGTTTTGAATTTTTGTTTTATGTGGTTTGTAAATAAAATTGAAAGATGAACCTCTATGTAGCGAATTTTCTATATAACGAACTTTTTTTTTCTGGATTTAGCGACTTCTTTATATTATATTTTTAAGTCTATTATAAATAAAAAATATATGCAGTTCAGAGTCACATTAATGTGACCACCACGCACTTTCAACATAGGCGTTAAATAACCAATTACAGAAGGCAGGTGCAGAACAGTAAGTGAGTGTATATAAAGGGTGTGTAAGTTTCGAAACACATTGCAAACATGACGTAATGCAGAAATGAAACGATTTATCCGACATCCAAAATGGCATGATCATTGGCTTTCGTGCCAAAGGTGGAACCATTTCCGAAACGGCTAAGTTTGTGAACTGTTGCGAGACACCGTAGTAAAAGTATATAGAGGATGGCAAAATGGGATAGTCCAAAATCAGAGGCGTGGCAAATATGGTGCACCACGGGCCATAGATGACAGAGGTGAACGATGGCTGTGGAAATGTGTTCGGGTAAATAGACATGCTACCGTTGAGCAACAGACCGCCCAGACGAAACAACCAACCAAAGGTACCCCAAGCTACTGTTCGGCGAACATTGCTGCGTCTGGGCCTCGAAGCAGATGCCTGGTTCATTTTCCCATGCTGACTACATTCACTGGCAACAAAGGTTGAATTTGCACGCCAATACCGCAACTAGACATCCACTGAGTGGGATAGGTAGCGTTTTCCGATGAACAACGTTTTGTGCTCCATCGGACAAATGGACATTGGCGTGTACTGCGTGAAACCTCTGAAAGCAAACACCCTGCAACCATTGCCAGAACGGTTCCGGCTGGAGATGGGAGTATTATGGTCCTGAGGAAGGTTTTCCTGGCATTCTCTAGGTTCACTTATCATTGTGGAAGGCACGATGCATCAATAAAAGTGAGCATCTATCCTAACGGTAAAATGGCCAGCCATATATGTGCATTGTTTTCCATCAGGATGATGGCATCTACCAGCATAACAATGCGAAGTGTCATACAGCTGGCAGTTTACGTGTGGGGTTCGATGACCATCAGAATGAATTTACTGTTCTCCCCTGGTAAGCAAACTCATCTACTTAAACCCAATCGTCAATCTGTGGGACCATCTCGATTGGGTTGTTCGCATCATGAATTCTCACCAGCAAAATCTTGTGCACCTGGCCGCGGCATTGGAGTCAGTATAGCTCAACATCCCAATGAAAACTTTCAGGAACCTAATTGATTCTTTTTTAACCCGTCTCGCAGTAGTATGCTATGCGAAAGGTGGTGACTTTTGACAGGTGATCACATTAATGCTACAGAACTGTACACACACGTGCACTTATATATATATTGTCATCAATCATATGTTAAATTGTTATGAATTTAAAAAAAAATGCAAAATACACATAGGATTATAACAAAGCAGTGTAAGTAAAAAATATGGTAGTGTATTTGTATGATTGATAGCGAACTCTTTGCATTCGGAAAACCTAGATTGTACATATATAATGTCTCAGGGAAATGGCGAAGTTAGAAATTTAATCAAATTCCTAAGGGGGATGATAAAGGATGGGGGGTGTTAAAATAACGTCTCTTCATGGTCATTTCCCTGATGAAAGTGACTTTATCAAATTCCTGAACTTTTTCACTGAAGTGATGAAATGAACTAGTCAGGATTTGCATTGGTAAAATGCTTTACAGGGGGGAGGGGTAGAGTCCTTCTACTTCCCAACCATACAGGTAGTATTATAGATCCCATGAATATCAACCGCATATCTTTAAAAAAATGGGGCACCATAGGATTAACATAGGGATTGATTACCAGCCTAATTTTCTAACTTTTTTTTAGTTAGATTCGAAAAAATAATTTGTATTTCATTTATTATTGTTGTATTACTTACTTCTTCGTTTGATAATGCACCATATATGTTAAATAAACACTTTTAAACTCTTGACAATATTATTTCATCATTTCACTGAAACAGCTCAGGGATTCGTTCAAATTCCTTACTTTTATCAGGAAAATGATCTTGAAGAGACGTTATTTTAACATCTACCTTCAAGTGATCATCTCCCTTAGGGATTTGATGAGATTCCTAATTTTATCATTTCTTACGACATATATATAAACTCTAAATGTACATATAACTTTGTATTCTTAATAGTTTTTTTTAAAAAATCCTGAAAATCTCTTTCTCTCTCACTCTGTATATATATATATAGATATAAATATTTGAAAATTAAATTATTTTTGATGCATTGAATGATTATACTTTTATTTCAAATACTCAATATATATATATATATATATAAAGCTGTCAATAAAAAACTTTAGAACAGGTACATAGAAGACTTTCTTCTTACCAAGAAATAAATCTACCCTTTGGTATAAAAATAATAACAATGGAAAACTGATACATATGCTTCAAATAATTCAAACCTACTCAAAGAAACTTCAATCTAGTTTGGATTTCTCTCTTTAGAAAGAATGATGAAAAAAGTAAAGCTTCAAAAACCTTAGAATTTTGTTTACATGTTGAAAACTCCAGGAAAAAAAACTCTGTAGATTTAGAAAGTCATAGTAAAAGAAGACGTTTGGCTAAAATGGAACTGAAGCTACATAGTTTCACTTTTGTGTAACTCAACTGTTCCGAGGTTAACATAAGAAAAAAGAAAGAATATGAAGCCTTCAGTTTCTTTGGGGAAAAAAGGTGAACTTCGAGATTCACTTTACACTAAGCTTCTTATATTTTGTTTACAAGTCAGGATATGTTAGTGTTGAAACTGGCTTTTCTAGATATATATTGCAATGAATGAAAATATCACTGTTTGATATCGAAATGAGTTCAAAAACGAAACATTTTCCAAGACCAGATTTAAAATGAAAAGTGCTGAAGAAATATTCGTGTATTTTATAGAATTATGAAGAACTTTATACTTTTTTATCTATCTCTTACTATAATTCATATTTTCTATACGGTAAAATTTTTCACTTCTTCTGAACTGAATTTCTCATGGATTGTTTCAAAGTTTCAATAAAAGTATAAGAAAAAAAAAGTATACTGAATTTCTCCTAACCTATCTATAAATCTATTTTTACTATTTTTCTTTAGTTATTTTAAATTTTAAATATTATTTATTAAAAAGGGCAATTTGAAAGCGTTTTAATGTCATCCAAAATGTCCTGAATGGAAATGAAGTTTCGAAAGAATTATAAGTGCTCCCACCTTAATAAGCTAAAAACTACAACTATCTGAAATGATATTTATTTAAGTATACTTAACATTTAAACAGCAATTTATTTATCGTGGCTTTTCTTTGGAATATAAAGAATAAATGTAATAATATTTCAGCAAGTATATTCTTATATGAAACATATTATTTATCACAGACGAAGAAAACATAAGATTGATGAATGGGATATTGCATACATGGACTTAGGCAGAGCAATCATAAAAAATTGCAAATTCCTTCGATTTTTTAAATTAAATATAGAACACATATTGTTTTTCAACAACAAAAGTACTTCCTTTGAACTGGAAATTCGAAATGAATTCGACCCAAAAGGTATATATATATATATATATATATATATATATATATATATATATATATATGCTCTGTACGTGATCGTCTACCAAAGTTTCATGCTCTGGAGAAAAATTTCACATAATGTCCTTATGCATTTAGACATCCCAATAACAGAATAAGAATTTAAGGAACTACTCGGGAAATTGGGTCCAGAAACTGACTTTGAAGAACTTATGTAACTCTTTCTTTTTTTAAATATAAATTACCATTCAAAACACTGAAATTCAGAAGATAATATTTACTTACTAGAGAAAAAGCTTTTTTTTTTACATAAAAGTTTTTTGTTGTACTAAGTTTTTTTTTTCTTCTAAATATCAGCGATATCATATGTCCGAATATCTTGCTTTGATGGAAATGCAATTAAAAATTATTGGCTTGTTACACGGAAATATGCAAGATATATATTATAAAAAAGCAATCAACTTTCACAAATAATAAAGGACGTTTAATTAATAACATATACATTTAAATAAGCTACGATTCGAATGAGTGCAATTTAGGATCAGATCAAAATTTTGTATTCAAGAGTAACGCATTTGCTTTATGCTATGTGTGATTAATTGCATCTTTTTGAAAAACTTCATTTTTCATGCTAAAAATGGGTAAGTAAATAATCCTCGAATATAATTACAAATCTTCTGAAAAATTCCGATGAGCAAGGGAGAACGTGCACTCTAATTGCCATGTGTTCTTTTTATTTCAGGCAAATTATCTCACACAAATATATTTAAAAAAATCAGGAAATCAACAATAATATATATCCTGTAATGATCTTCAGAAAACAATGCAAATTATGTAACAAATGTCTTTTTCTCAGAATGGAAAAACGGTTACGATGAACTGATCCCAGAACTCTAAATTTTTACATTTTCAAAAACGTGAGAATTAGCTACATTTACCAACTCCCTAAAAATTCTCTTTCCTCCAACACCAATAAAGAGTTAAAATTCAACAGACTATTTCTCTCTACACAATATTCTTCAAAGTCAACGAACCGATACCGAGTTTCCCAGTCCAATATAAAAACGTAACTAATTCACGAATTATTTGAGAAACACTCTTTTTTTTAGAGGGGCGGAATTTTCTCTTGGTACAAATGGCTCCAACGATTTTTACATTAACCATTTACGCAGTAATGCACGAGTTTGGAATGAATACTAATGATATGGCGGTTCTCAAATCGACTGTGCCTCTTTTATCGGAGATACCTATCAGGCATGCAGGCAGAAGCCACAAATCGTCCTTTTTGTTGTGCTCGGAATAATTATCGGTTCGCGAGTAATGAAAATGAAGATTCCTTTCACAATAATTTTATGCAGGAAATTAAGTCGGTTAAGGAGTTACGCATGTGCATTATGCTTTGCGAGACTAATTATTATTATTTTTAATTGTTACTCAGAAGTTGTATGTGTACAAAACTATTCATATCTATCTGTTGAAGATTTGCAAGACTTTTGCAAATTTGTATTAAGTGGCATGTGATAGCTTCATCAAAGGTATTATGCGCTTAGAGATGCGATTTTTTATTACTATTGAATTAGAAAAACAGTTTCCTCCTAAAGTACTCTGAATGAATTATCAGTGATTGATTTTCAGTAGTTTTATCTACATCTCACACTGATGTAGTTAAGAGTTTTAAAACAATTAGATCAGCGCTTCTTAACATCTTATCGCCGAGGCCCCACTTTATTTAAAGCCTGACACTGTGGACCCCGAAGATTTTGAGCGACCTTTCAGTGTATGTAAAAGAGATAAATCTTAACATTGAATGAGACTTTCGCGACTCTCTAAAAAAGGTGCTGGCGACCCCCGGGGTCAACTAACCATGTTTAAGAGCCACTAAATTAGTTGTTAGTTAAATTAGTGTTGGATTTTGAAACGAATATATAAAACTGCATGCATTTTTTTTCAAAAGATATTCATTTAACCCGCAGTCATTCTCGCTTGTTTTTGCTACCGTCGTTACTCGCGAGGTGTAGAGAACACCCCAAATTTTTAACACGTGTATTTAATTATGAAAATAAAATTAAGTCATTATGATGCATATTTATTAAGTATAAGATGTTTTTTGTATTATACAAATAAAATTATCAAATTTATTGCATACCAATGAGACTAACACATTAATTTAAACTAAACATACAAAATTTTCATTTTAAAACATAAAATTTTATATTTTTTCATAAACCGTATAAAACGGTATATACCAGTGCAAATATAATTTGTAATTAATGAGAAATGATAGTAGAATGTAGAAAAATAATATTTTAATCATTTTAAAATTAAGCAGGACTGTATACATTTGCTCAAATTCTCGGAAGATCTCAGCCCCAATAAACTTTTTGAAGGTCATTACATTCCAATCGTTCGAGAAAGAGGGATTGCATCAGGCCTGAAGGTTCAATGACCTGAACCATGCAGCTACAGAAAACATCGTGGTTCTGCGCATGCTTTTCAGAATCCTGGGAGGATTTTCTTGTTGCTGAGGTGTACAGAACACCCCGCGCGAGTGATCACGGGTTAACCAAAACATACTCCATTTGCTTCATTACACGTTCTCCAATGATATTTTAGTGCATAGATGCCTATCTTAAAGATGTTATCATTTTTAGAATCAATAAACGATCTCTATGATATATGGTATTTTGAAGAACTGCTTCATTTTGTTACTGCTTAGCCCTAAAATCTGTTTTAAGTGTTTAAAAAAAGGAAGGTTGGATGGTGAAAGATCTGGTGAACATGCTGGTTGCTGCAAAATTTGGTACATTAATTCATTTAACTTCGCGATTGCTTTGTACGTTGTATGCGACTGAGAGTTGTCGTGGAGAAATATTGCCGATCAACAAGTGATGAGAGTATAACGGTCAATTTTTAATGCATTTCATCAATTTACTGGCAGTATAATTGATACAGTTGCATTAGTCTCCACCAGTGCTATAAAAGCATCATGTTTCAGTTATATTTTGTGTCTTTCACGCGGTAAATTTTGAAGGGAAAAATTTAGCATGTTGGACTTTGTGAAATTATCGCTGCACTTTTACATCGTTAACAGTGTTCTTCCCAAATTTCTGGTTTATATTGCATGCAGTTTTTGAGTTTGTAGTTTGCAGTTATAGCATGAATTATTACCAAGTTCACACACACATACACAGAACACACATAAACATATAAAAATTTTGCGAATACGGGTGAATTCAGATCCCTTACGAAATTTAAAACAAACAAAAAAACTAAACACTTGTTTTGAAAATTTCTTTGTTGAGATATGATTCTGGCAATGAACATTACAACTATAAAGGTTAGGCCTAAAACAAAAGCATGGCGAAATAAGGGAGACAAACATTCACATGTAAATGAAATCGGTCTCATTTCATCTGCACAAACTTAAGAAATTATAAATGCTAGATTTAAGTATTTCAATCACAGATTCTTTTATTTATCGATTTATTTTTTGATTAGATCTTCAGTTTGACAATAGAACGAATCATGCATATTTTCAACTGTAAAATTGTCACAAAAACATTGATTAATTTATTAGAAAAAAGTATTTAATTTAATTAAACCTTATATTTTTTAAATAATACACTTCTTAAATAATATTAGTAATTTTTTGTTTAAAATAATTTTAAAAGTATTGATTACTATTTAATAACTTGATTCAAAGCTTAATTCAATTAAATTTTCAAACAAATCATTATGAATACATTTACGTGAAATGGAATGTTTGTAACGACTGTTCCTACATTTGTCCCAAATGCTTGCTATATGGTGACTAATTTGTCTCGGGAATTTTTATAACTTCCATTAAATGTTTCTGCCAACCAGACTGTTTATCCACTTGCAATTAAATATTTCACCAATATTCATTAAATAATTACTAGTTAATCCTTACAATGGATAAATTAGTCTTTCCACCCATTGAAACGGTTTAATATTAGAATTGCGGCTTAAATGAATTCCCCAATATATTTAGTCAACAAAAATTGTGCTGTAGTGTTGTTTATACTAAAAACTTTCAATGGAAAATTATTATTTAATTAAAAATATATTATATTGTTTACTTTTTACTATAATTGTTCATATCCTTGAAAAAAAATGGGTTAATTTAAAGTTTAATAGCGCCCTATGAATTATTTTATTTTAAAAAATTATTGACCTTCTAAGTGAAACTTAAACAATTATTTGTGGGAGATATGCCTTCTAGAATTTACTTATCATTTTGCCTCTTTGAGAAATCTATTTCCAAAGGAACCAGAACATATATGGCCATGTATGCTTGAAAATATCAGTTGAGTAAAAAAAATTTATTTATTTATCGGAAATGATATTTCGAACCTTATATTTTTTTTCTTAAATGTTTACTTACTTTTCTGATAATTAATGTAAATAATAATTTTACTGATGAACTCCGTTTCCAAATGTAATTCTTGCATTCATTTACTTGAAGTATTTTAAATAATAGTACTAATTACACTATTAGGGCAGAAGATTATTCAAGGAAAATAACAATAAAATATATTTTATAATTATTTTAAAAAATCATTTCATTAATAGATTTGTTTCATTGAAGTGCAATACTTTTTTACTTTGAATATGCGGATTGAAAAATATCAACTTAAATTACCAGCTAGCAGAAATTTGATAGAAAATTGCTATTTTTGCTTCTATTTTAACTTTTTTGTAACTCTTATTTTATAAATTAAAACAATAATGAAATTAATTTAAAAAGTTTCATGAAGTGCATTGTTTGATCATCGTATACATTTAGTTCGGTAAAATAAAACAATGCACATATATTATATTAAACTAAACATGCATGATTGAAAATATTTTGATAATTTAATAATTAGTCATTGTTATAGGAGAACTTAAAAAATGCAATGTGTATGTATGTGTACAATTTAATAAATCTAATTTAGATGTAATATCATTTTATGGAATATACACAATTTTGATAAGGCATCAAAAGAAATAGACATATTAAATTCCAAATAAAAATATTCGTTTATCAAAAGAGCTAAAAATGTATCTTAAAGCGTTCCAAGAATAAAACATTACAATAACATTTCTTGACTCACGTATTTAAATATTCCCTAATTACTAAATTTATTTTTATCTATATAAAAACCGTGGGGCTAGAAAGTTTTAGTATATGCATATGAATGAAAATATCATGGGTCTTCAAGTAACAGAAAACTTTGAAGAAATATGTTATCACATTCATTAACATAATTATAAGCCTTTTGATTGATGTAACGATTATGCTATTGTATATTTTCGGAGTTCATTTGTTGCTTATAATAATATTCCATAAAATACATATTAGTAATTGAGTTTTGAAGCTTAGTTAATTGACAAACCATCAGAATGTCAAAGGGTTATTTTTTGGGAAAAAATGAAAAGCCAAAATGAATATTTTATTTGTTACAAGGGGAAAAAAAGATAGATCTATTTAAAGGAAAATAAATAAAAATCACATTCCCATAATTTCCATTTATTTAGAAGGGGAAAAAAACTAGAAAATATTGTTAGTAGCACCTAATGATCGAATTAGAAAAGTACTGAAATGTTAAGTTTTTAAATATATATTGTTTTTATTATGTTAATTATCACTGAGAAGTTATATAATACTTGTTTAAGTAGTCCTAAATAACAGTTATTACAAATGAAGAATAGTTTTCGTATTTAAAATGGCTGAACTTTTTGCATTTCTCTCAGCATGTTTCTGATACTGCACACAATATATAATTATTATAGTCATTTAATATTCTCAACTATTCAGACACATAATAGGATAATACATTATTATATTATAATGATTATTTCATAGTTTAAAATGTCAAAATGGACTTTAAAACATATGTATATGTGCTGTGAAAGCTAATAATATTAAATCAAAGAAAGCGTTTCTGAATATTTTGGGAGTATGCTTAATGTTTGTGATAATTTAATTTTTTTTATTATATATATATATATATATTTTGCTTAAGAATATTCTTTAATTTTGTAATGTTGGGAAGTATTTTTATGTGTAATACTACGTAAAATATTTTACTGAAAACCAAAAAGTTCAGCTTTAATTATTTTATACTATACAAACATCTTCCTTTAAAAATATTTCTTTGAAACCAAAATCCTTTTTTTAAAAAAATCCGAACGTTATAAATAACTCTACGTTAGAACAAACCACTTTTACATCTTACGAATACATATATGTGCCTAGATTTAAAAAACTTAAAAAATATCCAATGAATTTTTCAGTAAATTGGGGGTGTTACTTTTACATCGTTCCCTGAACCACTCATTCCAAAACTAAAACTACCATTATATAACATGTTGAAATCCAAGGCGTTTGCAAGCAGTCCCTCAATGTTAGAAAAGTTTCTTCGTTTTATTTATTTTTTAGCACACTTCTTCGATTCCAAAGATCAGCTAGTCGACATTCGATCTTGGCTATCTTTTTTTTTTTCTTTTCCACCAGAGTTCTTTCAATTTCCGTGTACTTTGATCCCGTCCTCGTTTCCATTGGTAAGAATTTTTTTTTCCTTCAATTTTTTTTTTATGGTACATTTTCACAGAAGGTTTTAAAGAAAACTTCTTTGCGGGGATCTTAAAGAGTCTCGAATGCGATTTCAAGGATTTGCTTCTGGTAAGTTTGGGAGTTCTCAATTTTGTCTTACAGACTTTTTTTCTGTTTGCTTAGAGACATTTTGTATACCGGGGTTACTTTGGTTATCCATTTTATTTAAGTCTGGTGAATCTGTCATTTTGAATAAATATCCCTGTGGTGGAAATTTCATGTGAAATGTCTTACGGTGTCTGAAAAAAGACGAAGATTTGAAAATAACTGTTATAAATGTTCAAATATTTTTTTTGTAAAATATGCATCGAATATTTTTTTTATTATAGAAAGATTAAAAATTTTCCCGATTTTAAAATTAAAAAAGCTGAGTTATTTTAAAATATTTTTTAAACTGTAATCAAAGTATTATTAATTTTTTTTAGAACACTGGTAAACTAGAAACGGTGCATATTTGGTATTATAAAACATAGCATAATTTTTTTTTAAAAAAATTTGATTTTTATATTTTCATGATTTTTCTAACATTATCAATGCCCTTATTGTTCATAAAAATCTTCCTGATATTTTACGATTTTAATAGCTTTTACAAAATATTTTCGATTATGGAATTCGGGAATGACCTTATACAATTTCTCGTGAAATCGTGTTATAATAAAAGGAAGCTGAACATAATAAATAGTTTATTTATTCAGATGACTTTCCAAAACATCTGAATTCAGCAAGATGTTTTAGACAATGAAAATTTTATGTAAGAATACATGTTGCAGTAATTTAAGGAAAAATGTAACAACAAACAAAATGCAGATTATTACTTTTCAACTAACCCAAGTCAATTGATTTTAATGTGGAAGAAAATTGACAGTGGCCCTGTTGTATGATTATACGGCATGTAAAAGATCCTAGAGTGTTTGTTTAGCTTGGGTGATCTCGGAAAATTAAATCCTAGTACAGGTTCGAATCGTCAGAGCCCAGGTGTCTCCCTCTAGGGAGGAAACAGGGAGTCACAATTACCTGCGGTGATTGGTATTCGCCTTATATACTGCCGCACTAAAAAGAGATACAAGCTTCAGGGCAATGTACTCGGTCTGCAATGGTAAAACACCAATTCGCAGCCATTAGCAATATTAAAAAAAAATTCAACTATCCTAATGTTTTCATGCAAAATCTACATACTCAAATAAAAATAAAATAAAACACACATTAACAAAAAAATTATTTATATCAACATGCATTTAAAGAAATAATTTATTTCGATACAGTTAATTTTTCTCAATAGTTTGAAATATAATTTGAATAGAGTTAAAAGGGCTTATTACTTCAATGTACTGTGAGTTTTGAGGGGTAAAATATAATATCTGAAATTTATTTTTACTGAAAGTTAAAATTAATATATCCTGGATGAAACCAGAAATAAAAAAGAAAGCTCTATCACTAAAGTTTTTAATTTGGATAATGTTATCGATTTTCTCATTTCGATGGGAATGCTAATATATTAGAATAAAGAAATAAGTTTATAACTGATGTATTACACTATGAAATAAATTAGTTCGTTAAACTGATAAGAGTTAACAATTTATAAAAAGAAATTAAAAATGATTATAAATATTTATCTCTTCAATGTCTTTAATTTATTTTTACGTGTAAATTATTAATGAGAGTTTCTTGATTAACTAACAAATTTGAGATCTAATCAGTTTCTAATGTTGGTGTGTATTTCAACATGTATATTACTGTTTGAATGCATAATTCCTTAAATTAAAGTATTAACCAGTAAACATAGATTTACAAATGATTAAGAGGAATTAAAACTAATTTCATTATCATCTTGTACGAAAAGAATAATTATATGAATTTCGAAATTAATTGCGATTTTATGAGCATAAACTCAATAGAATTTAAGTTTTAACTATTCGGTATTAAGGTAATGAGTTTTAGAATATGGTTTTCACCTAAGCCTATGTGCTCACTACTTGCATTTTATAATAGAGTTTAAAAAGTGCTAAGCACAAAATTTTAATCATAGAAAGTTGAAAAGGAAATAATTTGATTATTCGTATTTCAAGATGGAAATATATATTCGGGAGTCTGAATACAACTGAGATAATAATCAAGTTTATTTTTTATTTGTTTTAACTTATCAAATGCTTATTCCTTAAAAGTATATGTTGCTGGACTATAAAATTGAAATTGTTAGGATTCGAGTCAAAATGAGCTTAGATGGCAGGTACAATCAAGTTATTTCGTGTTGCTTTAAGTTTGTACTACATTTTATGAATTGCAGCGGCTGAAGAGAGGTGATGGTCTAGTCCAGGGGTGGTGAATCTGTATGGATCAACGTGCCGTTTTTTCTAAATAAGTGCTTAATGAGGTATATATGTGCCGTCAAACGATTTTGACTTGGGATAAGTAGTCAAAACTTGTTATTTACTTCGAAAAAAATACCTTTTGCACTGTATAGTTGTACATGTTTTTGTTATATGTGTAATTCAAATTAAAGTAACATTAGTGTGACTAATGTTGTTGCAGATTGGATGATACATAACTTTTATTAAGTTTGTAAGATGTTGCTTTTAGTAGAATGCATGTTGAATTGGAGTCATCTGCCAAATGGTTACTAAACAATTAATCATTTTTGCCGTGGTTCACTTTTTTGACTAGAGGATTTGTGATTTGCTTCAAAATGCCGTTTTACAGATGTTGTTCTGCATACCACTGTTCTAGAACATAAAATACACACTGCTTTGTCGCCTTTACTAAAAAGTGCCAAGTTTTAGATTCCCCAAGTTTGAAATTATTTGTTACACTTACTATCTAGCCCTTTTGCTAAATTAGTCATGTTAAATGACAGTTAAAATTTGTAAATATAACACAAATAAACTTTAAACTACAGTAGTTTCAACGAAATTAACTATGTTATGGGTAGACAAATTTTAAATCATAAGCAACTGTAGTCCACGACGTAACTAAGATAGGACAATAACAGAAGATTGTGCTCCCGGCCGCATTTGTTCGTAATACTTCGAAGTGACCTTGTTATTTTGAAATAATATGCAAACCATATTGATTGCTGGCGTGCCCAAAATATTGTGTCGTGTGCCATTGATGGCACGCGTGCCACTGGTTCGCCATCCCTGGTCTAGTCTTTCAACAATCAATGACTGGATTTTTTCAAATGCAGAAGGATCTTGGACATGTGCTGGTCATTGCCGAATACCTTTTGTGTCTTCGGGTTTTATCCAATGTGGTTAAAAATATTTTTGATTGATAAATAACACTTATTTAGGTCACGATCCTGCCACTAACATGTCCCAATACATACGGGTAGGTATTTATCTTTCTTATGTGTGGTATAACGCGGTCTTCTCACAAATTCCATTATTGAGAAGTGAACCCATAATGTAACTTTCTTTTTGTACACAGTTTCTGATGTCATTTTTCCCTAAGATGTCGTTCGATTCATCTTAAATATTAATCATTTTCATAATTCTGCTCACCGACCTTTGCATTTTTAATCGAATTAGAAGTCTGTGCAGCTATGGAGAGGTTATGAACTCCGCACATCCTACATTGTCCTGCTCTGCACAAGACGTTTCTCACCGAGAGTTACTGGGAGGCTAGAGATATGTTAGATTCCTAAACTCTGTTTCAGCCATTTTGTTGTTGTATACTGTTTTCTTTTTTCTTTATATTTGCTGTAACTCTTCATTATCTACCATTAGGGTAAAAAAAAAGAGTTTTATCATCTTTCCTTCACACTGTTACAATTTTAATGTCCAGTAGTATTTATTTAAATTTAAATGTATTACTCATTATTCAATATATAATAACTGAATCATTATAATAATTATAGCAAAGCAACTGCTTATTGAATTCAGTCTAGCCAATATCCTGTATATTTGCGCTAAAAGTTTTAAATGATAATCATTTACTTCCTACAATAGTTCTTTATACTGACCAAATACTTAAAATGCACCTAACTCATCTGGAATAGTTATAAAAATATATTAATCCTTTGGATTTCAAACAAATCTAAGAATATCCAACTTACTATCTGGTAAAACAACCACTATCAAATTGAACTACCCATTTACGTTTTTTCATAAATTTTAAGTCAAATCGAACCAATTTTACGAACAACACAACAAACCCTAAATAAGTACATAAGTCGATTTTAATACTCCTTGCAACCACCGAGTTTTAAAGTACAATGCATCTAAAATTTCATCTTTGAAGAATCATAAATACAACCGTTTTTCTTAAGCTACCTCTGGGATGAACAGGAAAGGGCGGAAAATCTTCGGGATATCAAAGGCGGGCAATGCAAATGTCCCATTCTCATTTCATCGCAATATGAAAATTCCCAAAATATCATCCCTAATGGGCTATTTTCTGGTTTTATGGGAAATATTACAGTGATATGGCATAAAATGCCTCTTCTGACCGTTTTTGTGTAGTTCAGGAAGAGGAAAAACAGCTCGCTATTGGGAAAAAGAAACATAAATAGGAAACGAAAAGTAATGGCATTTGTTTTGATATATATTTCAAGACATCTTTTGTTATATGATCCATCCCACTGCTTACATATGTCTTCTAAGGATGTTTGGCATTTATTTGTATGACATTTCAAGATTTTTTTTTTCCCTTTTCAGAATTCTTTTTTTAAAGAATGTAATTTTTTCTTTCCTTAAAGGATCTCATGATTATTGAGGACAAACAAGTATCTTTTATAATTAAACAAATAAAAACAATTAGTTTGTTTTTTAAATAATATAATTAGTAACTAAATGAAAAGTAAGTTTGTAAAATAGTTATAAATCCAAGTAATTTTATCACTAATTACACTATAAACTCAGCTATTTATCGGAATAGTTTAGTTAATAATCTAATTTTGAAATTTAGAACTGAAAGTGTCTCGAATAACTTATCCCCATAATAAACAATGAAATAATTTTAAAAAATCTACGGGTTGGGGGGGTCATATTTAAGCTTTTGCTAAAACATTATAAAATATTTATAATTATTCTGTCATAAAATCTAAATTAAGAACAAAATGGGATATTATTCTTTAGATGGTTTTCCATCATATATATATATATATAATGGAAAACTATTTGCAGAGTAATACCCAATTTTGTCCCATTATTTTCCATGCCTCCAAATGAACCTGTATTTGGATCCAGAAACTGGCACAAACTTGTTTATAGTACACAGATTCATCGTGGTCTATGTATTTTTAAATGCAACTTTAGGCAAGTTACCTTTTTATTGTAAAGGATTTAAAACTTTTACCCGTTCTTTGTTGTAAACAGTACTATAAACAAAAAAGAGGAAAGGTTGGCTAGCCACAAAGCCGGTTAAACCCCACTTTTATATAAATTATTAAAAATATTGCTTATAATACAGGAAGATCTATATTTTTAGTCCCACTATCTGTTTCATTTATCTTTCATGTTCAAATAATTTCTGTCTCTCTTGTAGAGAGAGATTAATACAATTATATATATTTATGTACATGTATATATATATACCTTCAGAATACGGAGAAATTTCAATATGTTGAAGACAAAACCAAACAAGTATATAACCAAACAATATTACAACCAAATAATATATAAATCAAACAAATAACCAAAACGTTCTCAAAAAGGAAACATCTGTACATAAATAATTTTTATAAAAAATAATGAAACATATCATTAATTCTAATGAGATTAAGTTTTTAAATTTTTCCCCCTAATAAGTTACACCGTGTTAAATTAGATAAAAATTTAGAAAATATATAAAAAATATGATTTCTATACATTTTTTTCAAAACTTATCAATACATTCAGCATATGCTGTCAAAATGATGTGGAGGAGGTGGTAGCTTAGCAGTTGAAGCCGTGAACCCGTACTGGTGGTGTTGAGTCATGAACTTGAGTCTTGGAGCTACTGAGGACCCTTCAAGTAGAAGATATGATGTTTATCAAAAATCTCTGAAGGCTCAAAATATTCACATTGGTCTTCTGTAGAAGTTTGGAAGTGGGATTGGAGCTCAGGCTTTGTCCTCCTCACTTGATGGAAGCTCGAAATTACAAGGTCCATTGTCAATAACCCATGTGCAGCTTCAAAATGGGATCTCAATATAAAAGCAAATCAAAACCATAAAAATATTCTGAAAAAGATATGAAGTAAATTCTATATTGAAAATAACCGTATTCCCTAAGACAAAAAAATGAAGAACTGTTTTTCAACAAAATTGTATTTTGAAATCGAATAGTTTCATAAGATTTAAGACATTTACAAAACGCAAATGTGAGTGCTTTGAGCCTCGAAAGACTTAATTTGTATCAGTCCTTCCACACGGAGCGTCTTTTCAGTGGCATCAGGTGTGGCGGTCAGAATTCAACAACGCTAGACACGAGTTCGTGTCCATTAGGCTATAGTTGCCGTATAAAGACCTGAAAACCATTATAATTAATTAATATCGGTATTTTCTTTACAAATATGCAATGTAAAAGGAATATATTTCTTAAATTAACCCTTAACTTTCCACTGTTGCATTCCTGCAACATATGATTTATTTTAATTTAACAGACTCAATATTTTTTTAATTACCTACAAATCACTACTTATCTAGAGAAAAATAGATTACTGCAACTAAATACGTGCTAATTTTGTCACTAGATGGAAGTATATTTTTTCAGAAATCACAACAATTATAAAAATCTCAAATGCCTCAAGAACTGCGTTTTTGCTATAAAAAGAATCCATCATATTTTATGCTTCCTCTTATTTATTGAAGAAATAAATTACCAGGTAAGAAATTTAAACATTTTATGATGAATAATAAAATCCCCCATAAAAAAAAGCTTTGTGATTTACAGCACTACAGCGAATGTTGCACTTCTGCAACAAACAAAAAAAAATGACTGAAATTCAATTTAAAACAGCTTAATTTTTTTTTACATATTTTTTCCTTTAATTATTACTTGAGAACTAGCTGATATAATTTTTTCATAGAAATTTTAAAAAATTGGGAAGTTAAGGGTTAAAAACTACAATCAGTTCATCAACTACAACTACTTAGAAATAAGCAGTACTTCAATATCACAAAAATCATTTCGCCATTCAATGTATACATACCTTTGTCATTTTTTAAATCATTTCGCATTACACTGAATTATCATCCCTCTGAAATATGTGTCTCAACTATTCATAACATTGATTTTGCAGAACGTGAGATTGTGATTTCAGACAATAGAACTTCTCTGATACCCTCGGGGTGAGCACTGAACAATGATTTATCTGCTGATGATAACATTTCTCTACTTTTACTCAGCTTTAAATGATGATATGTGGGAATGTAATAATGGTATTACTTTGTGAAAAGAAGATGGAGAGATGGTTTTGTACTTTTCAAATGCAGTGGCGTTACTGCGGTTGTGAGATTAAATTAAATAGTGAGCGATATTTTCTGAGTGAGAATAGTATTTTCTAATTTAAAGATTAAAATCAGCTTGTTTGTCATTTATTTCTAAAAATAATAGGTTATAAATTAACATTTAAAAAAATTTACTAGTAGAATTTTTTATTTTTAATTGCAATTACAATTTTTACAATTAGTTGAAATAATAATACATCTAAATCATCAATATATATGTACATGTATAATGGTAGCGGGTGGTGGTTTTATTTGTAATGCTGAGGTTTTTTTCAAAGAAATCTTTTCCTAATTTACATCCAGCTTTTATTCATGGTGACACACAAGTATATCTGGACAGCAACAAAGAAAACAAGAAAACACAAAAATACACGCATGTTTTACATTTTGACGAAGACTAAGACAAAAGCAAAAGGTGCGATAGCTACATGGTGAAGACAAGCAGACAAAAGAGAAAGGGACAAAGAACTCTTACTGCTTATATTAGGTGGCGATGCCGCGTGACTTTTTATAACCGAAGCTATGATTGGTCAGAAAGTATCACTCAATACTTTCTGACGCAATCGATCTACAACTCGGAAACTTTTATTAAAATTAAAATTAAAATATTTAAATTCACTGCGAATAACCAAGCCTTTTTTTGCAATGAGTAAACGTAAACGTAATAAAACAACGTAGTTTCATGCATAGTAACAAAGGAGACGTTACAGTTTAGCTGCATTGGGAATTTAATGTAGTTTTTGGAGTATTGTATTCCTATCAACAATGTCTTTCACAAGTCCTGCAAAACAATGAATTGAAAAAAAAAATACGGGGCTTGGGAATTTACATGCTAGTTTTATTTAAATACCATCAAGAATAAAACTAGAACTATTTATATAACATTCTTTATATTGTTTACTTAAAACAATCTCATAATAAATTTTCATGGTAAATTCTATACAATTCTATTAAACAACATTGGAACTGAACTGCTCTTTTCCTTGCATCTATAAATACAGTCGGACGAATACTAAAGGAATTTGCTGTATGCTAAAAAGTTCATTATGTAAAAAATTCAGTAAATATCGATTCACCTTTCAATATATCAAGTTCTTTGTCGCAGAAAACAGTTTGCAAAATAGAGGTCCGACGGTATTTGATTCTAATTTAGTCTTAATAAAGAAATCCTTACTAATTTATTTAGTTCCTATCATACTTCACATTCAGAAAGATAACTCTAAAATAATTACAAAAAGCAGATAATTATGTTAAAACATTATTTTTAAAATTAACCTCTTTAGTGATTAACTTCTAGTATAAATAATGATGTTTACAAGAGATACTTATCCTACTCCTTAAAACCGTATATATCGAAGAGTAGAAAAACATTTAAGAATATTTGGTACCCCAAAAATGATCGACCTATCGTTTTCTTTATTTTTATTTAATCTTATTCTCTGCATTATTATCTTTCGATTGATATATCATTTGTGCAAGTCGGAAAGTTAGAAGTTGAATAAAACTTCATTTGAAAACAAGATTAGGCAATTCGGCCATGCCCCTTTTTAGAATAAGATAAGAAAATCTATTTTATAAAGATAAATAATAACTATAAAAAAAGAATGTGTGAAATATATAGCAGAATATTTCCGAGGAAATACAATAATGTAATTTTTCTTCTTTGTGAAATGTGTGTATGTAAAATTTTTGAATTAAGGCATTTTATATTAATAATTTCATAATTTCAATTCTTATTCCTGATATGTTTTTCATACAAATATAATACTTGAATATTATGTGAAGCAAAAAACTAAACCCTCTGTCGTGATAGAAAAAAAATCTTTTTTTAACATTTTTTTTTAATTTTCTTGTGCAATTAATACTTTTTAAATAGATCATTTATAAAAATTTATGGGTTGAAAGAATATGAAAATGCAATTGTTTTAAAGAAAAATATATGAATAATATCTTAAAGTGGTATTTTAAGTTTATTAAAGCTAATTATAATTATTTTTTTCAGAATTATAAACTTTAAAGTGTTTTTTCTCAGTTTGTGTTTTTCGAAACATTAGTGCATACAAAATACTACTCCTTCCACAACTATTTACCAATCACTTCCAATTTTTTCTGTGAGTTGCATATAAAGCATGTAACAAAATTGGGGATCCATTTTGCTTTTAACTGAATACTTTTCTTAAAAAAAATTAAAATGTAAGAGATATTGGCTTTTTCGTTGATTTTTAGCATGCATATCAACATTTTATTTTTTTTTCAAAACAAATAAAATTATTTTAAAATCGATCCCTAAATTTGTTTTAAAACATAAATAAGAATATTACATAAAAGTTTCAGGCTAAAAAATTAATAATTACAGAAGGAGTAAAATTTTAAAATTTTCCTAAATTTCTTCAAAATGTTTAAATTTTTAAACTTGTGTGAATAATATGTAAAAAATTTCATCTCATATCATTTTCTTGAATAGAAACATTATATAAAACGTTAAAACATAATTTTTAAATACATAAAGAAAGAAAGTAGTTCAAAGGTACCAAGTAACCTTAAAATAAAATTATAACATTAAATTGTTCTATATATAGACTACCTATTCGCTTTCTTGTAAATATTTCCTTTTAAATTAGAACCCTTTTGTCAAAATTCTTATTTATTGCGTAGTTTATTTCTAGCTTTATGTTAAGTTCTTGTAAAGATAACTATTATGGAAATTTTTGTAAAAACGAATAAGAGTGCAATGGATCATACATATAATCCATTGTTACTATAAATTTCGTTGCAAATCCCTTTCAGTAAAAATAATGTTGCTTTAACACATGATATTTATTCCGCTCTTCAAATTCATACGAATGAAGAATTGTGTGTTTCAGAAGATTATAGAAGATGTACCCCCTTGACTTTTATTTCTTTCCCAGAGACACATTTGTTGAAGTAGGAATCCTCAAAGCTCGAGGGAGCTTTAGCATAAATCACTCTTAAGTGGAGAAAACTTTTCAACAAATAAAGGTTACAGCAGTGTTCTGCTATACCCAGGGAAAATTGCGAGAATCTCTGACAAGTTTTGCCCATTTATTATTAGGGTGAGCAAACAACGAGTTTCCTAATTCGTAAAATTTTCTCCAGATATTTGCTTACTTCTCATTTTCCTTAACAATGACGTTAATTTTCCGTTACGACTTACTTAATTTTCTGACATGTTGCAAGTCGCTTACCGTCACTTTACAAATAAACAGTTTCCGGGGGTATAAGATCTTGAGTATCAGATGGGCATTTTGGAGTTGGTAGAAAACTTTTTTAAATGTGACAGAGCAAACTTTGTAAGGTCTGGGTAAATATATTTCTTCAAGACGTTGTACTCTCTAACGTAATGGAATTCCTTACTATCATAATTTAACTTCTCTTGTAAACAGATACAGAAATTTCATAGAACTTACCATGAAAAGTTTATGTCTTACGTTAAATATATATTAAGAATTTATAATTCCTTCATTAATGTTCATATAAGAAATGCTCTGTAGTGTTGCTTCCTTAAAAATTTTAAAATAAATATGCTTTTGACTGAAACTGTTGGTTACAGGGAAAATTAGAGTAACTAGTGGTGACCTTGGCTACTGCTTGGAGCAGGTTTATTTGCATTGGCCGCCTTCGGGTAAGAAGTACATGCATTAGACGAATGGGACGAAAAACAATCCTTATTGAACCAGTTTTAAGCACTTTTATTGTTGTTCTTTGTGGGTTCGACTTGTGGGAAAGGGGTCGTTGTATACCCCCTCCCTAGAGATGGAATTCGCCTTTGCTGTTGGTGTACTTTCTGAGCGATACATTTATAAGTTTGTTTTCCAATCATTACTGCAAAAGATGGACACCAGCAGTTGTTTTAAGTGTCTTCTTAATGTTGTTCGTTGTCTGTTTGTTGGTTGCTATTTGTGGAAGTAGAGGTCGCTGTAATATTATTAGTATCATTTGAGTGAAACGTTTTGGTCTTATAGAACTTGGAACTTTATCTTATTCAACTTAGGTTTATCAATGCTTAAAATAATATGTATTAAAAGATCTTCAGAAACAGTTCTTTAAAACGACATTATAATTCATAGAATATCGAAAGGCGTAATTTATTCACATTTCATTTCACATACAAACATTTTTATTTTAGGAACAGACTTTTATTTATTAATCTAGTTTATTGACATAATATGAAAAATATATATTTTTTAATTCATTAAAAATTGTAGTTTCCTTATTTTTGTAAAAATTGGATATATTTTCGAAACCCAAATTAGATTAGCATAAATGAGGTGGCTTGTGTAAAATTACATTTCACAGTTATAGCATGATGAATAATGAAGTAAGTTGTTTGTAATGGGAAACATATGTCTCAAATGCAGATTCTAGAGATATTAGGAGTTAATTAAAATATTTATTTTCATTAACTGAAATTTTGCTCATCTTTTGAAAATTCTTTTGCTATTACAACTGACACAAAATAGTTATACATTAAATTTATAATCTTTTTGATTAAAGTATAAAGTGCATCTTGAAAATATATCTCACATATTTACAGACATTTTCGTAAAATTATATTAACCCTTCCACGATTAAAAGAAACATTTATCATCATTTTAAAATATGTGATTGACGTATATAATTATAATTTTATTTGCTTTTTTTAATACAAAATGTGAATGTAGAAGCATGTCAAACGCTACTACGAAATCAGAACACTTAGGAAAGCGAGAACTGTCAAATAAGTTGTCGGAAATGATAAGGATATTTTTTTTAGTGTTAAGGATAAGGATAAGGGTTTATTCTTGCTCCTTATTTCATTTTTGCATTGTGTAATAATATGTAACTGTTTCGCACATGTTTTATGTTATTCGGTAAGTATTATTTTGTGCAACAATAAAGTATATTTGAACAGATGAAAAGTATATTTAGATAAAACTACACATTTATCCAAAGACACTAAATGTTGTTATGCATTTTATATATTTTTTAATTATTTATGTCTAAACAAACTAAAAAAGCATCTATATACTAATAGTTTCTTTTATCCACCTTATGGTTCTATAAGAGGTAATGTAAAGACCCATTTTGAGATTTCAGCAGATGAATAAATCAGTAAAATTACAATGCTGAACATAGAATTCACGCAAACAGATGTCATTATGACATATAATATAAAAGAGTAGGTAATATGAAAGTATAATAAGTAAGTGAAGTTTTGAAAAGTACCAAACAGTCTAACAATTTTAAATAGTTTAAACACACAGAATGAAAAGGTCAACATTCTATAAAAGAAAGTTTTGGAAAAACTGGGTGGGGCTGACGGTGGTCTTTTTGAAACAAATGGTCTTGAAGCAAACGCCTTGATGAAATCACCTTCGTAACGTTTTAATTGTGTTCCCTGGGGTTAATAGACGCGTCGTGCTGTGTGTTGCGTGTGCCTTATCAATCACCCACGTAAAGGGAAGTTGAGGGCAGGATTTTATTGGACTCGCTTTCTGAAAGTCCCGTGAGATTTTGGGTCACATACCATAACGACAGAGGCTCGTAAATGGTTTCAGAAAAAGACCTCGGGGTAAATTGAAAGTGTGTTGGATTTTAGAATGCGATTCTTTTTTTATCCTTTCCAACTCTTATTTGAGAAATCATATCGGTTATTTTGCGATTTGAAGTGAAATGGAAGGAATCGTAAACTGGTTTTAGGGTTTCTATTTTTGGATAAAAGCTGAAACGAGGGGTGAAATAATGGAGTATGATTGAGGAAGGTACAAAGTTTAAAAATGAGTTTACCGCTTTTCCAAAGAATGGAAATCGATCGTGGCGTTGTTATTCTGAAATTTATGCAAAGGGCTTCCAAACTGCGCAATTTTTGATTTACTTTAGGGTTAAATTGTGCATCTTTAATTGCAAACTTTTATTCAAATGCTATTTGACTTTTACGAATGTGAGTTTATAATAATATTTCCATTAAGTTTTGAAATAAAATGTGTCGAGGGATATACATAAATAATGAACAAAATGAATAAATTATAGTATTCGAATTAAAAAGAGATAAATGAAAATTTTCAGTGTGCATCTCATATCGGAATATCTTTAGTTTTCTCATCCTAGTTAATGCATTAAAGTATCTTATAGTAATATTTACATTATCTATTTCATAATTAATAAAGGATGTATCATTAATAAATTGTAATTCTACAATTATTGGATTTAAAATTGTTTACATTTATAAATACATTTTATTGCTTACAACAGATGTGCCTATTTAAAATTCTGATTTTTAGAAAAGATATAAAATGGATTTTGTAATGTTTGTGCAAATACATCTGTGTTAAATCTGTGTTAATGTATATCTTATCAGATAAGTCGCTAATGCAGTGGAAATGTGTATAAATCATATAATAGCTTAATTTGCTAATGGATTACATAACACTACAGACTGAAAATTCACTCATGATAAGAAAATGTAACTGTGAGGAAACTTTTATCAGCACAAAAGGTTTCTCTAAGCGAATAGTGAAAGTGTTAGGATGTCCTGATACGAATAAATTTGTTAATATCATCAGAATTTAAACTATACACAGGAATTGGAATGATTCAAAATAAAGTGATATGCATTATTTTCAACAGATGCACTATTATGATATTGACATAAAAAAACTAATGAGGTATGGAAAGTATGTTTCCCTTTGCACTAAAATAATGTATTCATAAATTAAAGTTGAATGTTATAATTAAACTAATTTATAATTCCTATTTCCTATACACTTAATGAACCTCAGATATAAATTTTTTAACGACGCATTACTTAACTAAATGACAATATTGTAATGACCATTTTAAAATGAAGTTTTGCATTAATATATATTATAAAAAATTTCTATATTAAATAATACTCAACTTTAAGTTTTTTTTTGCTCCGAATAATGTGAAACCAGTGTATATTAGTATGACAAAATATTTATAATTCTGTTAAGTATAGATTTTGTTGCATAAAATGATATAATAAAATAAACACACCCAACTGCTATTTATTTCAGACTCTATAGTTAATTCTAATTAGCATGCTGATCTTTTGATCTTTTTTCTTGATCCATGCTGATCTTTTCCTTTTTCTTAAATTATTCTCTGACATTTTGTAATATTTTGTTCCTCTAAGTTGTGACAGCAATAAAAAAAATGTGACTTGTTTACATATGCAAATGCAATATGTGATGCATTGTTTTTCACTTGTCTTATCACTTCAAAAACTACAAAAGAAAAAAAAATGAGTATAATTAAATGTCCAAACAATGTAGACAATGGTTAAAATGGTCTCTATAATTTTTGAAGTATTAAACTGTGTCAAAATTTTACCAATTTTTTTTTTTTTTTATTTGATGTTTAAAATTAGCATTGGTTTATTATTTCCAGTATTCTCTAAGATACACTGAAAGATATATACATTCCAATGATAGCTTAATTTTCTTCTGTTATTGGTTAAAATACCATTTATTAATCAAAAATAGTTTCATGCGTTTCACGCTCATGCGTTTCTAAACAATGTATTACAACAAACACGTTGCAAGATAAAAAAATGGATGTTAAACTGCAAGATGGTTGTTAAACTGCTATGGCATTTATATCTGAACCACCAAGTAAGCATTACTGAATGAGTTTAAATTTTTTAACTACTTTCGTAAAAGCTATTCCCTATAATGTACAGGATTAGGTTGATAAATCGTAAGTAAGCTAATGGATTTCAACTTTAAAATTATTTTTTCTTCAGCAAAAAATCATTTTAATTTAAAGATAATTAATTATTGGATCAAATTTTATATCTAGCACACATTTACTTTTCACAAATTTGGCGAATTATTGTCCATCATATTTGATAGAAATCGTAAAAAAAAGAACAAGCTGTAGGTAAAAATTGGCATCGAGTTTTTTTTTTCTTCGCTAACGCTGTGAATTTAATGCGATCTTACCATGATTACATAATTTTGACTTATCACTAATACACTTTTAAGACGTATTGGGCATCAAGTTTGAATTTAAATTCTAAAAACTTGAAATATATTGATGGCTAAATTGTTTAAGTTGAAGTAAATTTACATTTTAACAAAAATAGATTGCCGCTTTTAAAACAATACACTATAGATTATTATGATTTCTTTACTTAAAAAATACTTAATTTTACATTTCATTTTTAAAATATAAATTAAATACTTTTAACAAAAAAAAAAGTAATTAATTTGAAAAACCCAGAAAGATAACTTTTTTTTCCTTACAAAATTTTGTGTATTATGCGACATTTAATCATTCTTACCAAATGGATTGAAGAAATTTACACGGAGGGTGGAATGGGGGGTATTTATTTAATTTTAATCGTAAATATTATAATCTTAATCAATAAAATAGTTATTAGCTCTCACTATGTTCGGCTTTTATTGAAGTTCTGTAAAGGAAAGGTTATTGACATTACAGTGATATATGATAACTAACTATACAAATTAAATTAGGCACTTAAAGTATTGAGCAAATAAGAAATTAATTTAACTAATATTTCAACGTATAGTAATTTCAATGATTGCTTTCTATAAAACTGAATCCTTGTGAATAGATAGTTAATCATTTAACTTTTGCATATTTGAATTAATATTCGGAATGTTATGTAATTTTTAAAATTTAAGTAAGAACCTATAATATAAAACACATGAAAATAATGCGTGATTAAAATATATTCTCATAAAATCATTTGATAAAAATATTTGTCACGTTATGTTAACCATATAGTATATTATATTTTTAAAAAATTATAAAATAAAGAATAGATATCCTGAAACAATTTTTTTTTAAAGAAGCTCGCGTTCGAGATTATAATTGTTATTTTTACGAAATATTTTAACTTATATAAGGATCAAGCAACATAGCAACAATATTAAGAAAAAAGTAACATCAGAAGTAACTATAAAAATATTAAGACCAAAGCATTTTTAATAAGATAATTTGGGCCGTGGTAGATCAATGGACATGCTCTGCTACTCATGGATGGCGTGCTATAAGTTCAAGACTAGTGCGGCTGAAGACAGGAAGTGTTGAGGGCTAAGTCTGTCGAGACTCAAAGTCCCTACGTTGGTATGGTGTTAAAGTTCGAAAGGGGGTGCTAGATCAGGTATCGTCTTCATCCCCGATATTCAGAATTATGAGATCCGTCTCTAATAACCCTTATGTTGCTTATAGTGCAACTTTAGTAAACTCTCACTCACTCATAATCTAAATTAAGAAAACGTAAGTCATTCGGAATTAATAAAAAAAAAATCAAAGATAATAAAAAGATAGGATTTTAAAGAAAGCAAATGTTTCGTATTACGCTTAAAGTTTTCTCTTGAACATTTCCATTTACTGTCAATTAAAATATATTGACAACAAATAAAGTAATACGTTTATTTTAATTTTCATTTAATGCGTTAAATCTTACCTCTATCAATTTGAAAATAAGGATTCTTTAAAGCATATACCAAAGGTTTTAACCTAGTTGAATCATACCATACGATGTGAGACAAGAAAGGGTTCCTCAGAACACTTCTTTTGATATCTTCAATATTTACCAAACAAACAAACAAATAAAATATCGACACTTTATCTTTATACTCCTCATACACGTGATGCCTTTGTTATTCTTCGAGTTAACAGAAGAAAGAAAGGATTTTTCTTTTGTGAAAGGGAATACAGATCGAGAAAACTCTAAGAAACAATCCAAGAAAATCACTTAAAAATCTTGTGTTGGTACTCCTTCGATGAAATGAAAGGAATGTTTCATTAGAAATAACATAACATTCAATGAAAAGAATAATGAAACTAAAATCAATTTCCATCGATACTACGTATACTACAGAATGCTTGAAGGAGGTAGTGGTCCGATGAACACCAGAAAACATTACCCAGAGGAATTTGCGGACCAAATGAATTTTTCTGGTCTTATCTTAAAGACTAACAATAGGTTCGAAAAATATTGTTGTGAGGCATTGGCATTAAGTACCCAATGTATACAGACTATTGTTTAATGTAGTGTTGTAGAGTACATTAAGAATTTTGCTTAGGAATGTATCAAATAGTGCTTATATTTACTGAAATAACCTCTTTTAAATAATAGTACATAGTTATATATATGTATGAAATATATTTACCCTCGAAAAATTTACAAATTATTAGAGGTGATTAAGAAGACGTGACCGGAAAATTAAAGAGGCTTGTTGGAGATTCCATCATTTATTTGAGCATGCTCTCATACAGTGCCAAAATACAAGAGGGAAAATTTTTCAAATATCAAGTATTTTTTTAATACAGAGAAAAATGCTTTATAAAAATACTGTCACGTGTTTATGTGAAGGGAATAATTAGTTATTTATAGAAAGAACATCATTGCTTAGGAGGTTTTAAATCCCAATAAGTAAGGTGAATGAAAACAATTAATGATATTGTATTGCTTGGAATCACCAATAAATCTATCAGAAATTAAAGAATCGGTAATTAATATAAAAACGTAATGTTTTTAATACTCGAGAAAACGATAAATTACAGCGCGTTTGGAAATAGGGTATTAGTACTTATGAATTAGACGTTATGAATAAAGGAGATTTGCATTTTTATAAAGGAGAATATATAACTATTTATAATATGTTTGAATTATAAATAAATTTGGGATATCCCCTTAATTTAAATTTACACAAAACATATATATATATATGTATATATATATTTTGTGTAAGGCCTTTGAAGGGGTATAGGTCGGGGCCGAGTGTGGTTGATTTAAACAATGGCGACCCAAAAAGTTGGGGCGTTGCCGGTGGAGGTATTTTGTGAGTTGATGAAATTTTTCCCATGGGATTATGGGGGCAGTTTTGTAAATTAGTAAACCCAATTTATTGAATATTTTGAAAAAATGAAAAATGGACGGTACAAAATAGACAAAGAAAACAGCACACAAAACAAAACCCCACATGACTACAGAGAAAGGGAGCAAAAGGGAAAAGGGGAGGGATTTCCAGAGTTTAAAGGTTTTTTTTAAAGCCGTGTAAATTTTTTTGAAAAGAGCTTTGATTTTTTCAATAGGGGGAAAAGGGATTTAGGATGGTAATATTTAGTCGATTACGTTTAAAAAAATCGGATTTAGTTTTGAACCTAAGAAAATTTAAAAAGATTATTTATAGATTAAAAAAAGATTTAAATTTAAAAAAAGTATGTGTTAGAGGGAACTGAAAAAACACACACATATATAAAATATATATGCGGAAAATTTTAAAGGTTTAAAAAATTAAGTAAGTAATAAAAAAAAATAGAGCAAACCTTTTTACCATCGCAAGGATTTGGGGGTAAATAAGCCTATTTAAAAGGGGGGCGAGGGGAAAAAAGGGAACGCACTCCCGGGAAAAGGTTTAGCTGGTGCCCCCCCCACCCGGGGAAGTTTGATAATTGCCTCCGGTTGCCCCGGGGCCCCCGTTGGTTTTTATGCGATTAACCCAAAAAAAAAAATTTTTATTATAGGGGATGATGCCAAACCGAAGGGGTTGGGATAATTGTTCTATCGGTTGGCGCCAAAGGGCCCCCAAAGTTTTTTTGGGGGATTGCGGCAAAAAAAAAACGTTTTATAGAGATGATCCCTTTATAAGTGTTGAAAAATTGGGTTCTATTTCCGGTTGCGCGCCAAAGGGCCGCCATGTTGATTTTTATGCGAGGGGGCCCAAAATAAAACGTTTATTATAGAGAGGGGTTTTGTACCCGGGGAAGTTTGATAATTGCCCCCACTCGGTTGCCCCCGGGCCGCCATGTTGGATTTTATGCGATTGAAGCAAAATAAAAACGTTATTATAGAGATGATGCCCTCTTCATTTTACCAGCAGGTCCGGGGCCTGTCATAAATATAAATGGTTCCCCGCCCGGGGGAAAATTTTTCACAAAACCAAATTTCTTGAAGGGCCCTAATTTGGACAAAAAAAACAAAATCTTTTTCCATTTTATTAAATTTGTTGTTTTACTTATGCGTGGAAAGTTATTCTTTGATTTATTTAATTTCAGAGTTTATTTTTAGTAATATATTTACATGTATTTCTGTAAGTTATTTTTATGGTTTTTTTTTTAAAATTTTAAAGGAGAATTAAAATACATACAATAGCCTTACAAAAAATTTTACAAAAATGAGAAGTATTTCAAATTTCGGAGAATTTATTATAGTTATAAAATAATGTTCAATTGTTTTAGATAAAGATTTCGCCATTTTGATATTCATCTTTATCAAAAAAATAAACAAATAAATTTTTGGGTTTTTTAAAAAAGATTTTTCTGAGAAAAGGGGGCCATGTTTTTTTAGATAAGGCTTTTTTTATGATTTTCTTTTTATATATTGAGTGCATGTTCATGTGCTTGAGTTAGGGACTCATTCAAGAAAAATGGAATGAACCCAAAAAATTTTTTAAAAAAACCCTACCTTATCTAAATTAAAAAAAAATTTAAAATTTTTTCCTTTTATAACTAATATATATATATATATATATATATATATATATATATATATATATATATATATTAATATATATATATATATATATAATAATATATATATATATATATATTATATATATATATATATATATATATATGAAATTTCAAAACACTACTAGTTTAAGTTTTTTATATGGGGTTTTTTAAAAATTTTCAAAAACAATATTTTTTAAATTTTTTTCCTTTTTTAACACTTTCTACTATATTGCAACAAATTAAATTTTTGAAATCGTCCTTCTTGAATGGATATACTTACTTGTTACTTAAGTTAACTTAATGTATCAAACGCTTTTCTTAACTGATATATAATAGAACTTTAAGTAACTGAATGATATTTGAAAATACGATAGACTGTAGCTTCATGTTGTTACATCTTGCACATCCATAACAATTCCCTATACTTTTAATAAAATCTCTTATCAAAATCCCATAACAGATTGACTACCATCTATCAAAGGCAACAATTACTGTCTGGTAATCGAACAATCAGTATTCCACTGACTCCCGAAATTTTTGGTTTTCAAAAACTCCATATTAAAGAAAACTAGCCCCCTTTCCCCATAAACAGAGCCCAGGACTCGGAAAAAGCACCACCCATTCCTTAAAAGCCCGCTTTTCCCCCTGCACTACCCATCAATAATTCAATACCAGCCCTCAACCCGACTGCCAAGCATTGTCTGTTTGTTTACCTGCTTTTGGGGGAGGGTTTGTTAGCCCAAAAAGGGGGTTTCAGTGTCAGTTTTACTTTCCGCTGGGCACCTATCCTCCGGCAGGAGATAAATATCCTACTCCAAATGCGAAACTTGTCCTGTATTAGCACAGGGGGCCGGGGATTAAAGGTGCCTCCCTTTCCTTTTTTAAAGGGCCGTACAACTTAGACCAATGAATACTCTTATCTTGTGAAGTGCTGTATCGGTAGGATCCCACTCCGCGTAATGTGGGATTTTATGAGTGTAATGAATTAAATAGCAAAAAGGGAAAGATAAAATTCCTTTTAGTTTTTTAAAAAAAAAATTTGCATTAGCTTGAAAAATTTTAAATCATCATTCCCGTGTTTTTCAAGATAATGCAGTTTTTCCCCAATTTAAAGTAGCGGCGGTAATAATTTTAGTTTTTTAACTGGGAATCCAAAAACACTCAGAGTAGGATCCACATTTTTGGCTACGAATATGTGTATACGTGTGGAAAAAATTAGTTTTCTAGCCTAATTGATACAAGTTTTAATAAAATCATTGCAAATATGTAGTATTATCAGGTAGTGTAAAGAAAATTATTGAAACTAAATTGGTTAAAATTCTGGCATTAATTTTTTTAAAAGAATGCACTCTTTATATTCAAGTATATTTTTATTATATTCAAACACTATATTGATAAAAAAAATTATACAGAAGTAAAACTAAAATAATGAAATATAATTTTAATTGGGTGAAAAATGGGGGAAATTTAAAATTTTTTAATTTTGGAAATTTAAAAAAAATAATGTTTTTCCCTAATGAGGAAATACTTTTCCTTTTTTCCCTTGATGTAACCCCAAAAGAGTGAAAAAAAGCACTGTGGACATTAAGTATAACCCTACTTAACCCCCAAAAAGTTATTGTTGTGTTCTTTAAATCAATTAAAGTGTTAAAAAAATTTCTTTAGTTATCAGTAGAAAAAGAACAATTGTGGAGATTCGTTCTTGTTAAGCGTGTGAAAAACATTTAAAATAACCCAAAACTTCTAATCCAAAACCAAATAAAAATTTATTTGATATCATTTTTCTTTTTCTGACAATAAGAACTTTAAAATTTATTAAAACGGCCAAATAAAACAAAAAAAAACTTTATTTTTAAAAAAACTTTTTTTTGGGGAAAATTAAAACCTAAAAAATGTTAAATTTTAAAAGTCATTGGGCCCCTGAATAGAAAAAAAAAAAATTTTTGGGTTTTAAAAATTTTTTTTCCCCCAAAAAAAAAAAACAAAAAGAAAAAAAGAAATTAATTAAAAAATTTTTAAATTTGAATTTGGGATTATTTGAATTGGTTTTTTTTTATGGAAAGAACATAAAATACAACTTCCAAACATTTTTTTCTTACACAATTTTTTTTTTCAAAAATAATCCCTTTCATTTAACTGCTCCTAAAATCATTTAGAGTACTTTAATAAAACAAGTTTTTTTTCCTTTGTTTTAATGAAAAAGATATCAAAAGGGGGTAAAAGGGGGGCAATATTTCCCGAAAATAAACAGAAAAAAAAGATGGAAAATTATAAAACAAAAAAGAAGCTTTCTTCCCTTAAAAAAAATTTGTATTTTAAAAATTGTCACACGTTTAAATTTTTAAAAAAGTAAAATATAAATAAGACTACCATTCCCGTTTTCAGATAATCAGCTAAGCACGATTTAAAATGTATTCTTAACAATTGCTGAGATAGGTTTTAATCCTTTCAAGGGAAACTTTTTTCCCTTTATTTCAATTCACTCATATTTTTACAAAAAAAAATAAAAAATTCAAAAAAAAAAAAAAAAAAAATTTAAAAAAAAATAAAACATTCTATTTTTAATGAAAAGTCGAAGTTTTGAAAACGTTTTTTCAAGTTCCCCGAAAAAAAAAATAAAATGTAACAAAAGGAATAAAACCGGGAAAAAAACCTTTTATTAAATTTTTCTATTGGTTTATCCCGTTTTCCATTTCTTTTTTTTAACAAAAACTTTGCAAAAGTTTTGGGAAAGAAACCACGGGAATTTCTTTTATTTTAACTTTTTTCCCCCCGCGTTTTCAGTTGCATTCTTTTTATTTATTAACATTTTTTTCCCCTTTGAATCAAGCTGTCCCAAGGGGGGAATTTCATACTTATGGGGGTTTGATGAAGTTTTTAAACCTTTTTTTTGGGAACTTCCTTTTTGAAAAAAAACAAAATTTTTTCATTTTTTTTTACCTTCCATATTTTCTTTCATCTTAAAAAGATAACCTAGATTTCAACCCTTTTTTTTATTACCCTTTTTTTTTCCCTGACCCCTTTTATGAATTTTTTTTTTCTAAAATTGAAAATTTGGTAAAAGAAATTGTCGAATAAAGAATCAACAGAAAAAATCATTCCATTGTGTATTAATTCGTTAATCATTATTTATTATTAGTTTATTTAATTTTACGGCAAATTAATAAAGTTTTCATAAAAAATGTAAGCTACTAAGTCAAAATTACTTAATACAGTATATTATATACTGCGTGTAACACGTACTTTTAACACAAAAAATAAGATCGAAATTTATGGGGGTGTTTTATTACATTGGATAAAACAAAAGATATTTGAAAAACATAACATAAACATTAGATTTCCTCAAATATCTAAATAAGGTTATTTTAAAAGAAATTCCATGCCTTATAAACTTTGAACAATTAAATAATCAATAAATTTTATCCCCTCTCCCATTTTTTTGTGCATCAAGTCTGTAGAAGTATACTATTGTTCTCTAATATTTCGAGTAAATGACTTCAAAAGATAAGAGCATAGCACTTTATTATAATCAGGACGTGTTTCATGTGGCAAAAATACACCTAAAAATTAAAAATTTCTGTTTGAAAGCATGAGTTCACGTTATTCAACGGTGCGCATAATGCGCCGAAATATACGGTAATTAATACATGTGATATATTTCATACATTCAACTTATTCATCGTTATATTTTCTAACATACGAGCATATGCACGTGCATGCGGATTTGTATATTTGTGTGTGTTTCACTGCATTGAAATACACAATAAAATGTGTAGTTTTTCCAGTAACGATTCGTATTTAATAGATATCCTACAGACAATACTTTAATTTTCAAATTCTGCTGAAAGGAAGTATAAAGCTTGATATCAACTGTATCAATAAACTTAATGATATCAAAGAATAACTATGAAAAACAGTATCATTTATGTTTTGAAAAATTACTAAATGTGTTGTAGATAAGTTTATGGTTGCATCAAAAGTTACAAATATTTAAACTGTTGCGAATCATTGTGAAACTTCATAAAGAAAAAAAAAATATAGTACTTACATATTGTACCGTCGACGAATTACGTAAAATTAAAAGACGTTGCCAAATGCTGCGATATAAGCTAAAAATGAAACCGTACCTGTGCACGTTCAAACATATTAATAATAACAGTTGGTCTAATTGGTCGACGGTATATTATGTACCAAAAATATTTTCAACCATGTGGGGTTGTGTGTTGGTTCTTAAAATTTAGAAACTAAACTCTTCAGGTGAGGAAATATATTTAATTGAAAGTAACAATAAATGCTGTGTCAAATTAACGATTTCTACTATATTAGTTTATATTCATCGCAATTTCCGTCAGGTATGCCCTCTGACTTACCTATTTTAAATGATATGGGTATTTCAGCTATTTTTAATTTTGACGCCAAATGCAAAATTACTTAAGTAATTTTTGGGTATTAGTTTATTTTAGAAGAGTAAAAAAAAAAAACTATTTGTGTATTTTCGAAGGAAAATAAAAATTAGAAAACGATTTATTTTGTAGATTACTGAATTTTTAATTCTATAGGTTTTAATGCTGATGTATTTTCATGTGAGGGAATTATACAAAGTAAAATATAATAATTAGATGCAGAAAGGAATATTTCAAAAGTTTTCTGCTACTTTGTTCCTTGTTCCCTTTGTTCCCTAAAAACACTTCCCTATAGATCAATATTTCACTAATTTTTTTTTAGACTCTAGGTAGGCTCCTTGTGTGCCAACAAGTATAACACAAGGCTTACAAACGTAAATCACTACTCAAACAATAGTGATAGAAAGTTACATGTAGAAGGATATAGGCACAAATGGGAACCTAAAGGGGAAAAAATTAGAAAAAAACGTGGATACAAATACAACAAATACGAAATAAATACAAGATTGCTCATATGCAAATGGAGATAGTCAAAAATTAATATTATACAATGAGAAAGATAAGAAAACATGATCAAAAAAATTTTTTAAAAAAAAAAAAACATAAAACAAATACACATATCACACATACAGAAAAATATATATATATATATATATAATATACAATGTATATTCATATACAGAAAATGTTAACAAACACCAAAATTTTTCTAAATAAACAAAAAAATGCTTTAATGATGCACAAAACGATGTAAAAAGATGATTTGCCGAACAAAGGGAGAGAAAAGGGGGAGGGCCCCACTTTATTGTTCTTTTTTAGGCAACCATGGTGTACGTTTTTCCCAAGCAATTTTGTACAAGAAAGAAAAACAGAGCGGTTCTGGGCTTTTTCACTGAGCATGAACGATCGTAAAAAAATCACTAAATTTTTAAATATATTTACATTCTCTCATTTTATAAATGTCAATTTAATAAAAATGTTTACATGGAAACGAATATATGTTAAATCTGAAAAAACAAATATAGGTTAGATCTGAAAAACCAAATAATATTATCAACACAAAATAGTTGTAACATAAGTAACCAAGAACTCATCCAAATTTAGGCTCAAAATAAGTAAGTATAGTAAGATAAATATTATATAAGGACATAAAAAATTTTGCATTCTTGAACGTTTAACCCTATTTCCGAAAAACAACGTTTTCTAAAAACTGTTCCCGAAAAGAGGTATACTTCAGAAAAGTGAGTTGTTTCCACAAAATACTGCCACTTTCTCACAAGGGAGATAATTTCCACCAAGTCTCTCGAACCTCAGGGGCAAAGTCAATAGTTTCTCCTTCGAAACCAAAAAGGTATTTTCTATCAAATCCCTCAAGCTACGGTAGACCATACAAGAGAGAAAAAAACTTAAAGTACTAGGATTTGTTTTTACTTACTTATACGAGGAATTCTGTACCCATACAAAAATAATAACTAGTATAAGCCAGGAAAAATGTCTCAAGTTTATATTGCAATCTTTAAGATAATTATTTACACTTTTTTTAAATCTGGAAAAAAATATTTGCCCCGTAATATCATATATGATTCAAAATACACCATAAATACTACTAAGAAAGTTCATTTTTACGTTTTTATGCCATTTTTATTAAATTAAATACGCGTGACATTATAATATACACATATATAAAGGAGAAAAGCAACTCAATCATTCATCACGAAATCTCCTAAAGTAATAGATCTAGAGATAGGAAATTAGGCTGTAGTATAGATCTATAACTGAGTTTTGTATAGATTTGCTAAAAACGGGTTTCATAGAAGTCGACTGCCAAGTGGGATTAAAAGTGCGCATAAAATGAAAATTGTTATTTTTGAATTAATATATTTCTTTTGTTCAATAGAGATATGTTAAGAATGGGTTTCAGGGAAATCAACTCTGAGGAGGGTTTATGGGGACAAAAAAAATAGAATTTCCAAAGAAATTCAAATCCTTCTAAAGTTATTTCATTTATTTTATACTATGAAAATGCTTTTCAATACATATGAAATCTTAATCGTAAGATTTATATATATATACTCTATAACAAAAAAAATTGATGCACCAAAAATGAGTTGTCCAATAGAAACCAAAATAATTTTTTTTTTTGGTGGGTCGAAGTATTATGTACAGAATAGAAAATGATTAAAATTTCAGAAAAAATTGAATGATTTACTTCAAAGTTACAAAGGTATAAAGTAACGAGCTCAATAAGGCATTAACACAAATCTAGCCTGGATGCAAGCTGCCACACAAAGGGGCATAGAGTGATAAAGCACCTTAATGGTCTCCTACGTATTTCTTGACAAATTTGCTCAAATTGTCCGGTAGGTTATGAGCATTCTCTGGTAAATACAGTTGCCGTCCCATCTTATCCCAGACATGCTCGATTTAAGAGAAATCTGGTGATCTGGATGGCCAAGGAAGAGTTTGACAAGCTGTAAGACAGTTTATATTAAAACATGCTGTATGTGGTCTGGCATTATCTTGCTTAAAAATAAGGCCAGGTAAGGAATGGTAACAAAACAGTTATCAGACTGTCTTCTACGTACCGTGTGCCGTTTGGAGCAATGACGCCCAAAGGGGGGTTCCTGCCAAAAAAAAGGGCCCCCCCCCGACCATAATCTTGGGGGTTGTGAGGGGCAATATAAAAGGATCGGCACCGCTGCCCAGGGCGTCTCCAGACACGCCCCGATGACCGGACACAGTTGGAAACGGATTCGTCTCAAACATATACGTCACCAATCAGCATGATTTTGGCAAATACCACTGAAATCTGGCTTGACAGTGTGCAGGCGTAACGGGCATTTGGTGTAGCTGTCGGTATGAGCGAAAATTTTGCTCTATCAGGGTCATGGTGGACACTCGTTTGCGAATCACACCTCTAATATTTGATTGCGATAAATCAGGCGCTGTGACAGCTGATCTGACAGTCAAACTGTCCTCCCTATCTGCTGTGGCCCTAGGTCAGCCGCTACCTCATGATGCTGAAATTTGCCACTGTCCACCCAATCTTGACAGCATCTTCTAGTGGCCGCATCATTGGAACAATATGATGAGCGATTCTCCGATTTTCCCAACATTCTTTTTTCAATCCAAAGATACGACATCTTTCGAACTCTAACAGTTGATCGCAATGAGCTCGAATCCTGTGGTGAGTCAATTTTTCAGTCATTGCAAGGTATCCTAAGCCCCTATTCATCAGAAATTTTGACCATCACATTGAGAATCGCCTCTTATATACACCTGCTGAGTGCGCTGGTCCGATGCGCTGTAGCTCCTTCTCTTCATTCATTGGACACCAAATTTTAATCATCTGCATGTTCGGTACGAATGTCTTTGCATACGAAATTTCATTACAATTGGTCAACTCCTTCTTGGTGCGTCGGTTTTGTTATAGGGGGTTGTTTAATATATAAAACCTTTTAACAAAATGTTCGGTGAATAGTTTCATAACATTAACGTAAGGGAAATATTAGCGAAAGTTACCATACTGTCCTTTGAAATAGTCACCTTCCATAACTATGCACATCTGAGATTTGCTGCCATCTCCTGGAAACTTTGTAAGAACTCATCTTTTGGAATGGAGTTCAGAACCCTCGTTACATTTCATTGGAACTCAGAAATATCGTCAAACCTCTTTCTTTTCAAAGCGAGTTTGAGTCGTGGGAATAGAAAGAAGAGGGGAATTGATGCCCTACAAGTCGGTAAATGCAATTTACCCCCCCCCCCCTTTTGTTTAGATATTGGCCTTTAAGGGTACTTTTCAAAAACAAAACCATAACTTTTTGGCACGGGATCGTACCCTACGTTTTTCTCATATCTAAATACTGGGTAACGGTTTGTCGTACGGATTCACGGTTAATCTGCAGTTCATCAACTATCATGCATACAGTTAATTGGCGATCTTTCATAATTAAATTTCCTCATTTCTCAATGTTTTCGTCTTTCTTGTCGGCCTAGGGGTTTGTAAAAAAACCCTTTCCGGAAGAGCCACTCGTACACACACTTCATGGAAAATGCTTGATCATCGCATAAGTTTCTTTCGGTGTCTTTCCAAGTTTAAAACAAAACTTTAAATTGATCTTTTGTTCTTCATTCCTTCTGGGAAAAACCAACCCCTGAACATGCACTTTGTAAAAAAAAAGTTTTTCATGGAACCCAACGATTTAACGAACAACGGTGGGGGGAGATGGGCCCCTTCGCTAGCTGTGGCGTTTTTTTACGCCATTTGGGCCCGATCGGCCGTTCCTTTTAACCCGCTTTTTTCGGGGAATTTTAAAAAATAGTGTAAGAATTTCTTCTCAGGTTTGGGTTGGGAAAGGGGTTCTTTAAACGGATCGTTTTGGGAAGGATGCCGATTATGCAAAAACGTTTATCTCCGATAACTCAACTGCTTTACGACCCTGGACCTCGTCAGGAAAAGTTTTTAAAAATAGGGAGGTAGCGGGGAAAAACTTTTCGAGGAAGCCTTAAAAAACAGAAGGACTGCCTTAAGGGGGGGATTTAACCTTTTCTTTCTAAAAACAAGTTAGTTGATAATTTTTTAAAAAAGATGTATGAAATAAGTATGTAGTTTTCAAAACATTTGGGGAAACCCAAAGAAATTTCATGTAAAATTTTTATTTACTGCATTATATTTTTTTATTGATTTTAACAACTCATTTCATAATTGAGAGTGAAGGGTTTCATTATTGCACTTGGATTATTATATAGAAGACTTTTAATTCATTCACTGATACTGTTAATGCCTTATATAAATAAGGATTTCATCATTGGATGCAGTAAATTATTTTTCTTAAGATTCCATTGTTTCTTTTTTTCACAAAAAAAGCTATTTTTGTTTAAGTATGAATTACTATGGGGAATAGTACTTGTTACGTAATGCATATATATCAAATATTATGGATAACATTATACAGTATAAAATACACTTTTCCAACATAATATAAAAGAGTATATTTAATTTACTTGATAATATACCGGGTGTTTGTGTACCTGGGGTATTATGAAAAAGCAGAAGCATATTTATGTTAAAGTATCGAGGATGAGGTGTTAAGGAGAGGTTACGCATTACATGAATTCAAGATTAGTTTATTCGTAATTTGCATTCGTAATTTACATAATAAGGACAAATAAATTATCAGTTTATGGTTTTCTATCTTTTTAGTCAGAATCTAAATGAAGCATAGTTAGAGATAGTTTGTTGCAAATTACTTTCATATTTTTTACAAAGAATATACATTTCAATTATTAACGCTAGAATAAAATCGGTAGCATATTTTTTTAATAGCGATATTATTTCGATTAAAATAAATGTTAAGTTACGCAACGATATAAAATTTATTGAAAAAACCCCCAAAAAATATAAAAAAATTTTCGATAAAAATAATGCGTCTAAAACAAGAAACATTTTTTATTTTTTTTTCCCATCTTATTTTTTTTTTTAATCCCTTTTGGGAAAATTTTCTTCACTTTCCACAAGTTTAACTTTTTTACAAAACATTTTTTTAAAAGAAAGTTAGAAAAAGATTTTCTGCATTTGTTTTTCAAATAAATTAGAAGCGTGTTGTTTGCAAAACATATATATTTTTTTAAAAGCACCAAATTTTTCCTTAACTATATCGGATAACGATACACTTCTTATCCAACAATATCTACACCATATTTTTTTTTTACTCTTTATTTTTGAAACCATTGGGATCTTTAGGCATTTTTGCTGTTTTTATCCAGCCTTTTACTGTATGAGTTTGAAGCCATTAGTTGCAATCCGGGTCTATTTTTCTTGTGTAACTTGACCCCAATCTATCTCTTCTTTGACAGCTTTTTCCAAGTTTTTGGCCATTAAACAAACAACCAACACTCGTAAGCAATGTTCCAAATCTTTCAGGGTTTTTTTTTTTATTCTTGCAGTTTGGTCCTTTTTCGATACTTTTTCTCGACAATTGGTTCATTTTCTCTCGACCATTTCCTCTCGTTCCTTACAAATTTTTAGAACTATGGGGATTTTTTTTTATTTGCAATCATCAAAGCATTTCGGCTTTAAAAAAAGACAGGATCAGAAAAAAAAAATGTTTCTGAATTCAAAGAAAAATTAGGTTTTTTTTTTTTTTTTTTGGACTGAATCACACAATTGTGTTTACATTCTGTTGAAGAAGAGCTGTATTACTAAACTCTTGAAAACATTTTTATTTGATTTTCCTGGGATGGTTTTTATTTGCTTATGGAAAATCATAAAAAAGATATAAATATGAAAAAAATTTGCTTTTTTTCTAATTGTAATTCATTTAGACTCAAAATGAAATAAATCAAATGTGATGCTTTTTAAAACAATAATTTTAAACATTATATTTTAAATAAAAGCTTCAAATATTTTACATTATTATGCAACATAATTTATACATTGTAATAATAATTTTAATTCTTATAAACTTATCTTTCAATTGTGTATTTAAAGTATTCATAAAACTTAAATTCAATTTCTTCGTAGATTCCTACTTAATGTTTTTGAAAAAAAAATATTTTAAAGATTGTTTTAATGCAAATTTATGTGCTGAATGCAGAATATTTTACTTTGTGTTATAATTCATTGTCTTTTAAAAACTTTTAATATAACATGTATTGAATTATTTCAGATAATTTGTTCTGATTAATAAATATATATTACGGGAAATCTTAATTTTTATTTAATAAAAGCATGCTTTATTTTACTGTATGGTTACATCAGTTGTTCAAATTACAAATAATCAGATCTTCTTTGATACATTTTATTAAGCACCATATCAAGCATTAATGTTAAACCCTTGTCCATCACGCAAAAGGAAATAAAGTATTGTGATATAAATATAAAACATGTAGAAAGGAATGTATTTTCAAAGTTAATTAGAAACTAAACTAAAGGCCTTTAGTATTCTAAACCTGAATCTAAACGATGACATAAGCTGCTATCACGTATGTTTTTTTTATCATTTTTTTTTCTTTTATCATACAATTTTTATTAATTCTTAATTTAGTTAAATCAATAATATTTTAGAAAGAGTTACTTTATAAGTAATGTTAAAAATGAATATCTTCTAATTTAATAGATAGAAAGCATATTTATTTGTTAACAGATTCAAATGCTTCCTTTTAAAACGTTCTAACCTTTGAATTAACTTTAATTTGAAATCTATTCCACAAAGTAAATGAACAATAATTACTGTGTAGTTGAGCATTTTATAATTGCATTTACTGCTTTATATATATTTCAAAAGTAATTTTAAAAATAAAAATAACAAAAATTATGTCAAATGTGTGTGTTTTAAGAAGTATCATTTTACATTAAAATTTATATTAAGGGAAAACTAGGTTTCTTACTAAAAAGCTCTATTTCATTATTTGCTGTTAGTGCATTTGTTTAAGAAAAAGGAAATCCCTAAAATGGAATACCTTGCAACATCTTAAACGTCTCATATCCTATGATATTACATTTCATTTCAGAAATAATAAGTATTGTTTGACTTCATTTTGTCTTTGTATTAGAATTTTCAGTCTTTCCAATAATGTTATTTTTTTCAACTAAAATGAAATATCTGTGAAACTTGATATTTTGTTTGATTGAAAATGCCTTTTTGGATCATATTTTTTGCAACAGAAACATGAAACTAATTTCAGACTTTTATATATTTTGCGTCCTCGTTCAGACAAAAAAATGTTGACAGCAGTATATATAAGTACATGTATGTGTTTGTGTGTGCATACCAAATAAGACCCAATCTGATTTTCATTTTTGCTGATCCAAGACAAAATTAGGGTTTATTTTCATGGAAATTTTTTTCTCCTGCACAATGACTTAAATTTATTCAACTATAGTCATGTCGGGGGTTTTCTGAAGCATAGTCAGCAAATTCGTTTTGATTCACATCCTGAAGCCAACTGTAAAAAATTGGAATATTTTAAATCTTCCAAGCTAAGGGACTAACTACTAACTGTGGTGCTGTTATTATTCCCCTTGTCGTAAGAAGAAAAATACTTTGACATTAGTCCAACGCGTAACCAAACTTTTTGATTATCTGTGAATAATTGGCTTATAGATCATGTCTTCCATCTCAGAAAATAACGGTTGCAGAGACTTCAGATAAATTTTCTTCGTTTTTATCTTCTTCACCTACTAAACAAAACTATAGGACTCTGATCACTATTTTCAAAGCCTTCCAATATCTAATTTCATTTATTTGCAGAAAGTTACAAAATTTAAACTCCTGGAATACTTCACATTTTATTTCTTGCATTCAACATATTCATATTTTATGAAAAAAACATAAGCACTCATATTTTCTGAAGTTTAATATATTCTTCTCTGAATTTATTATTAAATCAATTGTAAATCGTCCTTGTAACGTACAACGTATTGAATATCGAAGATTCAATGTCATCATATATCAAACATGCTCATGTCATATATGAGCTTCTATTGATCAGTCAATCGCATCTGGTTAACAGTCTTAAATATGACATATTTTGGGTAATACTTAAATAATGCTACGGGTCTGTTTTCTTTTTATCTTATCTTCAAGATGTATATATGTACACACACAAGCAAACTCACGCACACAGATAACTGCACACACTTCTACATATCGTTCTTTGTTTCTTTCATTATTTGCTTTTCTTTATTGTTTAACAGGATGTGCATTTGCTCAATATATCTTTTTAAATTTCATTAGAACTGTATTTTAAGAGTAAATAATTAACAATTTAACTAAGAAGTTTCTTTTTACTGAGACGTATGTTTCTTATAAATGGGAGTTAGATTCATTTCTTTTAAACATTGATACGAATTGATACAAAATAACAAAATCCTGGGAAAAAAACAAAATACGTCAGATTAATCGATAAGAAAAGCAAAACATAAAAATAGCAAGTTATTGAGACATACTTTTATGATACAGAAACAAGCGACGATTTTATGAAGAAAACTTAATTGAATTTAAAATCAAATAAAATATCAAACAGTTATACATCTTCTTTCCTTATAAATATGTAAATTACCGTAAAATCTAACGTATAATGTGCACCTATACTTCCAACCTGCAATTTTCAATTGTTAGGTATATTCGCCGTAAAACACGCACACTTTTCCTTACAAAGAAACTTGAAATGTACATGCACAATGCTCTTATGTTTCGAAGTTACTTATTCGAGGTATTATTCCGAGGGTTAGCAAAAAAATAGTTTACTTCTAGAACTACTACCCTTTTAGTTCACAAAAGAATGTATTTTCTCTTTTAAATAAACAATATTTCGATTTACATAAGTCTAATTTTTCTCTATGCTTATCTAATTTCTTTAAGGTATCCGACTACGTTCGGAACCATGATTTTAAAAAGGCGCATAAATGGATAATTTTCATGATATTTAGTGTCACTTAGATTATAATACACGTATAAAATTGTTTTAAGGACATTTTGACAAAAAAAAGTTATTTAAATACAATATTTCGGCTAAAAATTAACTTAATAAGCTTTTTTCAAAATGTTCTCTTTTTGTGAAAAATGCTTTTATTATAATAATATTTTGCATGTATATAGCTCAGAACTCTGTACAGAGGCTCAACTACGGGTTTTGAAAAATTCACATTATTTTCAGAGTTACAACTATTTGAAATAATTATCGGCGTTTTTTTCTTAAAATTTCTCCCTCTGTTGTCGTAAAACACTTATAAACCCACTTCTAAGTTATATATTTCAAAAATTCTAGTTGAGCTTCTGTAAAGAGATCTGGGCTACATACAAGCAAAATATTATTATAATCGAAGCAGTTTTCACAAAAGGAGAACATTTTGAAAAAAAGGTTATTCTAAGTTAATTTTTAGTCGAAATATTATACTTAAATAATTTTTATTGTAATACTATTCTTAAAACAGTTTTGTATACATTTTCTAATCTAAGTAACACTAAATATTAATTTTTTTTTTATCATTTATACGCTTTTTCAAAATCACTGTTCCAAACGTAGTCGGATACCTTAAAAGCTCTCATTTTTATACCCAGAGTATAACGCGCACCCATACATTTCGACCTTATTTTTTGTGTTAAAATTACGCATTATATCCCGGATTTTAAGGTGCATCAATGTTTGCATATTCCAAATAAAACTTTCCAATATATGAGTTACATTTTCCTTTCAATAAATGCTTAGAAAAACAAGATGACTGTTTACCGCTTTTCTAGTTTATTAGTTAATAACAAAATTTTAATTTTGGCATTTGATTCAAATTAGCAGATATCAATGGTAATTTATTATCACGGAATCTAACAGTTCAAGCATAGTCCTGCAAGTATTTGAATTATGGGTTTGCTTATTGTTTTTATTGAATAATAAATGAACACTCATCTATCTTCTGGAAGCAATGCTAACATATAAGCTTCCTGCAGTTCAAGAAAATCAATTGAAGTTTCTGAATTCTAGAATGCAATTTTCACTTACCATTGTACCAAAATTAACGTGAAACCATTAATTACGCCTCCTTCATTCTAATTAATTTTTTTTTCTTAGAAGGAAGTGGAACTGGTAATAAGGTCAGCCATTTAATAACCGTAATTAAAAAAATTTCACTTTAAATAGGAATTTTTGATTTTTGAGATACTTTTCTGGAATTTTTCTGTCTACTTAATATACATTTTAACAGCTTAACTGGGATGCTGGTTTTTATCATTTTTAGCATTAACTGTTAAGTAAAATTTTTAATTGTTTTTGGATAGCAGCTAAATGCTTAAGATTTTAGGCATTTATAATAGCGGAAGTAAGATAATTCTTAAATTTTTAAAGAAATAGTAAATAATTTGAATGCAAGTTAATTTTCTGTAGCATTTGTTGAGAAGAAAGTTTCAAAACAAAATAATTAATTTTTCCTTTGTTTGAAATACTTATTTTTAACATATTTAGTTGTCTTCTCTTAACACACAATTGCTTTGAAATTGAATACATTTTTTAGGTTGTCAATTTGATTTTAAGCGTGAGGTTTTTAAACTTTCAAAATTTTTCTCGGGAAAAGTTGTTTTAACAGGGAAGTATTACCAGTATAGGATGATTTATTAGATTAAAATTAATGTCAACATTAAAATAAAATATTTTAAATATTATCGAATAAATATGCTTTCCAAATCCTTGCATGATAAACAGTCTAAAGTTGGATTTATTGAATATACTAATTAATACTAATAATGTTTGTGAATTTTTTTTTTGAATAAAATATATTTTTCTTTATCTATCTATTTATCTTTAGTTTAAGTTTAATATAACCTGCTTAGTATATGTAATTACATAATTTGACTTTGAACTGTATAGTCCTGTTTCACACAATTTTTAACTGTATAAATATTTGCACTTTTTGTAATTTTTTTTACTAAAATATAACTGTTATTTAAATAGCATTTAATGGAAAGCAGACAAATACATTATTTGAGGCAAACAGTTGGGTTTTTTTAATGCTGCATAACTCTTACAATGTATTTATCTTCATTTTGAATTCTGGTGATTAAATTAATGATTCATTACATTAAAAAATGAAACACGAGATTATACTAGTTGTATGGAAAGGATTTTTATTTTTATAAGAATGAGAGAATATTATAACAAGAGCCATATAAAATTTAATAAAACATTTAATTAAAGGTAAAGAACTTTAGAAAATGCTGGAGTATTTTAATAATAAGAGGGGAAAAATAAGAACATCAAACTGTTCTAAATACTATATGATACGAATCAAACAAAGGAATAGAAACAAAAGATTAACCTTCAGAATACGAATAGTTTAGAGAAGAAACTGCTAAGTGTTATAGTTAACCCTGGAGAAACTGAAGAAATTAGACAAGTTCCATTATGCTGTTGACTCTTAAAAAGTCGAACTCAAGGAATGAATTAGAATATATGTATTTGTTCAATAAAGACCCATAAAACTCAGATGTACTCGGCTAAATTCCGTTGAATATGAGGCTTAACACAGGTTGAGTTGAGTTGAGTTAGGTGTTTTATGGCGCAAGAGCCAGTTTTGGCTATACTGCGCCAAACATTCATAGGTCTGTGGTTTGGACGGGAAAAGAAGAAAAGAAGAAATTGGATGACAAGATGGAGGGTCGAAAATAGAGAAGGATCACTGGGGTACCCCGGGGACGTGACACCCGTGTTTACCAAAGATAGTAAACCCCTTGGGAAAAGGAAAAGATCACTAGGGTACATCGGGATTGTGACACCCGTACCCACCTAAAAGGTGAGCCCCCTGAGGGGGACTTAACACAGGAGGCGAATATCTTTGTGCCTTCTGAGAGCGAGAGGCAATTGATTAGATCACTGGTAAAACATGTGACTGGCGTCTGAGAGCAATCTGAGTAGTTTTAACTATAAGGCCTTTTCACCGGACTTGAATTTTAGCAATGTTACATTTCCCTTTTTTGTCAATGATTGATTCAACCAAGTGTCGTCGGACGACACCAAGTATCTTCTAAGTCCCTTCAGTGGGTCGATAAATGAGTACCAAGCATGCTTAGGAACTAAACACTGCTTTTTCCGTCAGAATGACCACCTGACTGGAACACCCGCTCATGCATCTCAGTACCCAAGGTCACGAAATCTGAGATGGGCAAAGTAGGTCTTGGCCCTCAAATGGGCTGTTTTGCCACTGAGTTTCGTTTACCTTCTAAGTAATGCGAACCTGTACCGTTAATAAATTAAGGGAGAAAGATGATATTTATAACCCTCTATGAAAACAGAATTATGTCAAGTACTTTATTTACTCGGGAGTATCGAGCTCACCCAGAAGGCTTAGAGCTACCATTGGGCTTTCCGGGACTGACAGGCAATTAATTGTGTTTATATAGGGTTTAACAGACCCTTAAAATACTCAGTTAAGAACGGAAGGGATGGTTTAGAATCAAGCTCACCCTTAAGGAATTTATTCCTTTTTGTCGAAATATTAACTCCCGATTCTCTAAAAGCCAATTAATTATCTCAAATTTCTTTATCATGTTCTGCGCCAAATACTTAAAGTTATCGATAATACTTATGCAATCCCTTTCTAAAGTTCACACTTAATCAATGTGTGTTTGTCATAATATTTTTTAAAGTGAAAGTTCCTATATGCGTTATAATATGTTCAATATCTAAATAATCATGAGAAGAAAAACATACTTTATTCATCTATTATTTTTCTTTGATTTATATCAAATTTGTATGTATTTTGTTGCAAAATGTGATCTAATATCAAAATATTTTAGGGCTTGGAGATTATACAACTCCAGAAGTGCATACCTTTTCATGAACTGCATTTATTTTGAACTGTAAGACTTCCTAATAAATTAATGGTCATGATATAATTAAAATGTTTATAATGTTTTCATTTAAATAAATAATATTAGTAAATAAATATGTGCATGTGTATATGATATTTAAATTATATGATTATTAAATCATTTAATATATAAGTAAAAGGCATTGCACGTATAATAACATTCAATTTATGTTTTATTCACTCATTATTCTAGTCAAGTAAATTCTTAAAATACATTCCTTGATGAATTCCATATTTAAATTTTAGAAGTTTTTATAATTGCATAAGTATAAAATTTGCCTTCAAAAAGTTCTATAAAAAAATCCATATAAATTTAGCAGATGTTTGAATGAGGGAAATGAAAAATCCAATAATTCTTTTCCATCATCAAGATTTCTCTTTAAAAAGTTCAATCATGCCTTGAATAAAAAGACTGCGTTATTTTATCGTGACTTAAACAGACCGAATGAGAAAAGGAATATATGAAAATGCTCACTGTGTGGTAAATATCCCTATACGAATTATTCAAACCACATGTGACCGCGCTATTATTTCAATCATCTTCAGCATTCTTCCACATCGTGCACAGCTGAGACCTACATTTTAGCCGTGACTTTACGGGGATTTTTTACATCTCTTTCAATTTTTTTCCACCGACCATAAAAGTTTTGTTCACATTTACATTTAAAATATTCTTCCCAAGTACCGAACATTTCTCTTCAGACTAAGGAAAGAAATGATAGAGGGAAAAAAATTCTCAGGCACTCCAATGACTTATTTTATGTCACCATTTTTGAAATTCAAAATTGTGTTTAAAGCTAAAGAATGAAATCGCTCAAACTCATTTTACTTGCCGAAAAGTCATTTTATATCGGATTTCTGAAAGGACTTTCAAACAAAATCGGCAGAGAGATTCGTAAAAGACGTATGCCGTTATGCTTTATGCTTAGAGATTTGAGATTTGGTTGAGGAGGGATTCACTGATTTCCCCCATTTTGTATATTACTGTTTCATTCAGTCAGTCAGAACTGTTTCTTACGTTTGTATTTGGTTGATAACAAAAAGGCTTGCGTTAGTTTGGATTTTTTTAAAAAAAATATTTTTCAAAGTTACTTCGCTATTTTTAATTAATGAGTTATTGTTAAAGACTATTATTTTTCATTCTTTAGCTAAAACATCATTACATGGCTAATGATTATGCATTAAAGAAGATCATTATGAGTAAACTTACTGGCATATATTGAACTATACTGACATATAATGGAACTAAATGACACTGGGAAATATATAAGCAAATATAATCTCTTGTCTAAATTAAAAAGAATTTAATTACATAAGAAATGTTATAAAAATTAGAATGTATACACTTTTGATCATCTTTCGAATGTAGGAAATGTCTACAGAATTGCAAGTCAGATACTTTCAGTATAAATCAAAATTTATTTTGGAATACTTTTTTATTACAGTAGATTAACAGGAACAACATTCTAGTATATATCCGCAGTAATTCAGAAATGCGCAAATACTGAACAGGTAATCACAATTTCTTATAAGAAAATAGTCCGCACAGTCACTGTCAAATGTTTGACTTCTCAACATTGCTCCCCTAAGAAGCCCATATAGGCTGGAAAGAACCTTTTAGTTGCTTCTAATTTATTTTATTATATATATATATATATATATATATATTGAAATAATCATTCTAAAATCTTTTGAGTTTTATTGGAGCTAATTTTATCTTCAAATTTTTGTGAATTGGCAACATTTGGTGAACAAATTTATCACGTAGGTCACTCTTATTCTTATTATCAAAAGCTCGCCCTTTCCTCTTCTAATCTCTCTTTTTTTTTTTTTTTTTGTTGTCTTAGTTTTTTTCCTGTAAATGATCTTTCAGGGCCAAATTACCATTCAGACAGACAAACGAATCAAATCAAAACTTTCCAATATTCCGTAACAATATTATTAAAAGTAAGGAAAGACGTATGATTTATAAAATGGAAAGTAAGAACATAAATGTATTGTAAATTAGTGTTTTTATCTTTTCTAAAAGGTAGCTATATCAGGTTTAATAATTAATTACATCCCAATACTCATAGCTTATTGGATAGATTTGCAATCAAGATTTATGTTACAAAATAGTCAAAAGAATTATTTGTAATTAAGTATTGCCTTAGTGTAACGGAAAACAATTAGCTGTTTTTCTATTTCAGAAACGAAATCTGAAACCCAATAACTTTTAATAATTAATTGAAATTTGCTTGGTAATATTATTTGTGAACATTTATGTGTAAACAATTTTGTTCGTTGTTTTGAAATTGTTCGTTGTTTTGTTGTTGTTTTTCAGCTTAAAATATATATTTTTAAAAAGGATGTTGAAGGAATATGACTCCAAAGAAAATAAACTGCATTTTAATAAATTTAATTAAGGTTTAATTACTCACCTGAAAGACTATAATGATAATAAATATCAACATACATTTGAAGATTATTTGGTTTATTTTTTAGAAAAAATCATTGAATCAACAAAATGTCAGATAATTACAGAGACATAGATTGCTTACTCTTTTAAAAAGCAAATTTGAGCCTCAATGTTCGGTTTTTCCACAGCTTTGATTTTAATGCTTTCTGTTTTAAAGTCATACAAGAACAAAGCATTTACGAACAAAATATGGAAATTTATTTTAAGTATTTATACTTTTTAATCTTTATCAGAATTTCAAAGGAATAAGGAAATTATGACAACATTTATCATTATCTTACAACAAAACCCTTTATGTAGTTAGAATTTACCTTTGAATGAAATTCATGAAATCCGTTTAAAAAAAAATATTTGTATATTTTATCTTCAGTTTAGACCATTTTAGCCCCAGTTTTATAAAAATATAATTCCATGAGCACAATTCAGTATACTTTTCATAAATATTCTTTTATTTCATATGTAATTGAATTGCTAAAGATTTAGAAGTTGTGATTAGGTTTCTCATTTAGTTTCTCTGCAATGTATTTCCTTTATGTAGGTAGATCCTATATATACTTATATATGCTATGAAATTTATTTTTCAACCCTGTATCTAGTTTTTTTAAGTTCCACATAATGCTCAGGATGTTAATTGTCTCAAAATTACAATTGTACAAAGAATATCTTTTATATAAATAGATTTCTATCCTACCTACACAGAAGTGATTGATGCTTCCAAACAGCAAGAATCGACTGTCCCATTCAAAATTTTATCAAATACAATACATCAACGTTACATTTTTTTATTTCCATCCTCGCTTAAAAATGTCTTTCCTTCACATTCTTCCTATGGTATCGATCAAGCTCTGGTTATAAATCCAGCTCAGGTAATAGAACAGTGAAATGATGGACTGCCAACCGAAACTTCTATTCGTGGATTGTGCACTTTCAACACCAGTTAAAATTGACACCATGATTAATAGCAGATCTTCTACCCATACGCTTGGGTTCATTCGTTATTTAAACGTCGCTTTTGGAACGCGGAGGTGCCTTTTGCAATGAGAACCTCCAATTTCGCGCACATGAATCAAATTCTCAAACATCGCTATTTCCGCTCTCTCCACGGCAATGAATTGAATACCCCCAACACAGATTCGGGCTTTCTTATCCAGTTTGGGAGGGAAATCATCAATTCTGAGTGCGGGGAAGTTTTGATTTCTGGATTCCAGGAATGGTCTCCCTTTTCAGATGGAATGCAAGAAATATTAATGCAGGAAAACGTTCATAAAGTCTAAGGGAATATGGAAGCAGATGGCATTTTTACATCAAATGCATTCTTGCCTGTAGATTGAATTTGGAATCATTGCCGTATATTAAAGTAATCAAGTGCGGAATCATCAATCATCATGACAGTTATTATGCATTGTTGATTGTAAGAAGTCAGTAGCAGTATATAAATTAAAATAGGCTATAAGGCATTATTTGTTTTAAACAAGTATCAGCTGTGATGATACAAACAATTTGTGCTCTCAGCAATTTAAATAAGTAACAAGGTAATTATCGATAATTTTGTGAAGTTTTAATTTCTGCAGATTGTCAAATTTGTTAGGATTTTCGAAAAGTATTTTTATCTATCGCCGGCTTGAAATATAAATACTAATAGTATTAAAAGTTAAAAATCCATTGTTAGTTTAATTAAAATAAAAAACAAACCAAATTTCATTCAGTTTTATTAAATGTTTTTAGCCATCAATATACATATCTGTTCCTGAATTCAGCATCCGTTTAGCATCGTGTAATTTTTTAATCATTTGATATTCAGATCGACACCTGGTTTGGAATACCCTCTCCACATCCCCATTACCCTTCAGTTGATAATCATACATTTTAAGTGCAACTACTTGTATTTATTGGCTTCTAATAATATATACGCATATTTACTTATTTTATTAATTTAGTTATTAAAATTCCGATTTTAAACATAAATAGCTATATCCCTTTTTCACCATAATTCTCTTTAAACCTAAAAAAAGTGTATAAACATGTCAATTAATCATTTAAAATAGAAGTCTTTATTTTACTTCGTGCAATTAAATTTTAATATTAGAATTCGCTCACTCTCAATTCTTGATGAAACTTTTGTTCATTTTAATTTAATTAATTTTTTTTCCAAAATATTTCTTATATCTTTTTATCACTTTAACTTATCTTCTTTAAACTGATTATTCAAAAAATCTATTCTTCGCAGGTAATTCAAAATTTTTGTCATAAATGTAGGTTCTTAGTAATCATTTATTAATACAATTGTACTTGAGATAAATATATATTACTGTGTAATGATCGCCCTTGCCATCCATTAGTGTGAGATGATCGGAAGGAAGAGATTAGCCATATTCAAAACAACTTTATTTATTCACATATCAACAACAACACAAATTCAATAACCTAAGTTAAGAAATGCACCAATTACCAAATATGTGAAGTAATAGCGACGTAGACGAGATATTAGAAGACTTTAACAAAAAATCAGATCACTTACGTTCCGGTAATACACTTTTTAATTCCATACGACCTTATCCACAATTTAATCATTAATTGACCAAATCTTCAATCTTAATATTATAAAATAAGCTATGAAGTGCCCAAGTCTAGCTTCACGTTTAATCAATCACTGCTATCCATTAGCATTCTAACATCTCTTTCACTAACTCGAAAGTTTAATCTTTGTATACAAGTCTTAATATGCATAATCACATCTTTCTCTTCGGTGGAAGGTTTTTAACAGAACTATTTTTAAGATCCATTATTCCTCAAGAGGACTATTAGTGGAAAGAACGTAGATAGACCTGTTACAACTGCAAACTGGAATTTTTATGCCTCATATTTATTAGCATTGTATTCTCTGATACAATAATAGTTATCAAACACACTATTTTTATTAATTTCGTGCGTGTGATTTATGAAATATTCAACGTAATTTAAACAAGCCCTATGTGCAAAATAATTGCTTTCCTTTTACCATGCAACTGAACTCGTAAAACAAATGTTCATTTTGACATATACGTATTCCCAAAATGAAAAAGCACGCAAAACACTTCATAAGAAGGGAAGAATTTCCAAATTAGTCTAATTGGCTGAACTCACAAAGAACGTGTTCAGACACTACTTTTAAATAATAACCTCAGTAAATTACAGTTACAAATTACTTAGTTCTTCACATTGATTTTCTTCTATTACAATTCTTCTCGTTAGGGTGACCTAGAAATAATAATAGATTTTCTTGATGCCTCTGTTTCCACAATACCTCAGCTAAATTATTCGTACTTACCTCTTCCACAAATAGTGTGTCTTCTGTTCATCTAGTAAAGCTACACATAACTTCTGTAGAAACCATTAAGGAGTAATTAGGGAAAACGTAAAGTAAGGAAGTTATATCCCACACTTTATCCCTCAGTCGTGACTAAGTATCTACCTCTGTCTTGAACTTAGCCTTGGTCATTTCTTTTGGGTACCTATTTTCTGGCTGTTTGTTTAATGCCCAGTCATTTGCCTAGTGGTTGTGGAATGTGCTTAGGTATAGTGTCTGGAAGTACTCTGCATGTGAGGTTAGGAGTATTATTGCCCTGTGTAAATAATTTAAAGCACACAGTATCATTTCTAGATGGATGTCTTGGCTACCCAACAATGCCAAGAAAATAAGCATACCTTAAGTGCAGTTCGTTTTTGTCTTTTAATGGTAAATTTACATTGATTGAAAGTTTGATTTTTACATATTTGATTTTAATTCCTTTTCATATCACATTCACATTTAAATTACAGATTTATGTATGAAAAATATTACTGATTTATATATAATTAATTTTAAGCTAAGAAAACATAAGAATTACATTTCTTATACTGAATGGATTTTATTTTAACCCGCGGTCACTCGAGCCTATTTTTGCTACCGTCGTCACTCGCGGGGTGTAGAGAACACCCCAAACTTTTTAACACGTGTATTTAATTATGAAAATAAAATTAGTCATTATGATACATATTTATAAAGTACAAGATGTTTTTTGTGCTTTACAAATAAAATTGTTAAATTTATTGCATACAAATGAGACTAACATTAATTTAAACTTAACATACCAAATTTTCATTTTAAAACACATAATTTTATATTTTTTCATAAACCAGTAAAACGTATATACCAGTAATAAATATGCTTTACAATTAATGAGATAATGATAGTAGAAAGTATATAGAAAAATAATATTTTATCATTTTTCAAACATTTAGAGCAGACTGTATACAAATACTCTACTTTTCGCGGGAGTTCTCAGCCCCCAGATAAACTTTTGAAGGTCATTACATTTCAATCGTACGAAAAAGAGGGATGGTATCAAGCCTGAAGGTTCAATGACCTAAAATGTGCAGCCACAGAAAAAATCGGGGTTCTGCGCATTCTTTTTAGAATCCTGGAGGATTTTCTTGTTGCTGGGGTGTACAGAACACGCCGCGCGATTGATCGCGGGTTAATAAATTTGGATTATTTACAGTTTAAAATTAAGCGCATGCACAAATATATAAGTGTGTTTGTGCATATATGTGAGCGTGTGGGAGAGAGGGTGTATGTGTGAGTGTGTGTGTGAAAGAGAAGTGTTTGTGAGAGAGAGGAGGTGAGAGTGTGTGTAATTGTGTGTGCATGTATAAGGGTCATTGAAGTCTTTATTATTATCTTTGTGTATATACAAGGTTCATAATGAAGACCGTTTAGTTATACGTTTACAACAAAAAAAAAACAATTATGTTACATATTTTGAAGCTTTAAACATTTCTTGTACTTATTCATGAGCTTTAGAATTCTTATGTTATATTGTTCTGCTGCCAGCTCATTAAGCTTGTGTTTACATCATTCAAACAAAAGACCGATAGTCCGGACATTTCTCTTAGGGATTGCAGCTTTTTTGGGAGAAGATGACAAGAAATTCTCTCAATAAACGTTACTGAATAGTGGAAAAGTTGGAGAATGCAGTGACCACCTAACGTATTGCATTAAATGTAGGAGAGCATAACGTAGTAATTAAAAAGTTTGTGAACAGATAAAACAAATGTTTAAATGTTGGAAATGATTATGTGTAGAACTGAAAGAAGCTTTAAGATGTGTAATAGATTTGTATTTTTAAGGAAATATTGTGTTTTTTAAAAATTTTATTACTAAATGGTTTTTTTATTTTCTGAATGACCCATGCATAAATATATGTAAACAATTTAGATGAGATATACAAAAGATTTTAGAAATTTGAATAGAAAGGTTTTAAAGAATGGATAATGTATAATTGGGATGTTATAGGTAAATATTACAGTATCCATAAACACATAGAAGATTAAGAGATGCCTCATAAATTTAAGACTACGTTTTTAAGGATTGATCAATCTTCCCCCTACTGCTTATAGTACTGAGCCAAACCACCTAAAAACTCTAACGGGTAGATGTTCAGAATCCATTATTAAAAAATTTACGTACTAAGAAATCATTCGAAAAGGCTTGAGTCACTGTTCGAATCAAAGAAAAATAAATATGTTATTGCCAGATTCACTGATCTACAAACCAACTTCAAAGCTCGAATAAGAAAGATCTATTTATAGAAAATTTATTAATTCTACAAATGTGTGTGCGTGTATTTGAATATTTTATGATTTATATAGTATCACCATCTATAGATAAGGCAGGTTTTCAAATAAAAATAATGTATAGATAACTTTTAATAAAAATATAATATTTGTTTGATACTAGAAAAAAATTTATCAACGCAATAAATAAATTAGCACAATTTTTGACTTTTTATAAAGAACATTATCTATGAAATTAATTGGATACATATTTAATTAATGCTATAAACATATATCTTTATAAAGAATCAAAAATTGCATCGATTATATAAGCACGCACGAACACATTCACACACACATATATATATATACATACATTATAACACCTGGTAATAATTAATGCTACTGAAGCACCCGTCTTGGATGGTTGGTATTTTGAATCGTAATTTAAATGTTTTGCTTCTAATGCTTACTCCCACAGTCTTTTTATTAAAAATATTCCTTAAAAATATTTTTAAAATATAATCCTTGGATTGACAAAATTAAGATTCTTGGTTCTTGCAACCCAGTCTGTTTAAATTGGAATCTATGTATATTTCTTAATCAAGGTTAACTCAATACATTAAATAATGTGATTGGAGTTGAGGAAACTTTAAAAACTGTAAACCAAAAGCATGCTTTTCTATCCATAATGTTTAAACATAATGCCTAAATGATTTTCTCTCTCTGAGCACGGCATATATAGCACTGAAATAGTTACATGATTTAAACGAATAAAATTACTAGCAAATGTAATTTTCTAGCGGAAAATGTTAACTTGACAGAGATAATCCGTTAGGAGACAATGGATATTCTTTGATAATTTGCTTAACCCCCTGGTAACTTTATTCTTACTCTTTTAGATTTTTTTGAAATAATCGATATAGTTATTGATTCCTTATGTTTTCCAGTAACTATTAGAACCAAGCATTGCATACAAGTGTATTTGTTTTATTAAGTTAATTACTTCGCAACTTTTGGAACAGTGAAGCATTTTTAATGGAGAAAATATTTAATGGAATTTTTGGCAACTTTTAATGAAAAGCAAAATTTATTGATTTTTCACTTAAAACTTACATTTTAATTCCTGAAACATCATTTTCTTTATTATCTTATTCTTTATATTTTCTTATCGAACAAAATAAGCATTACTAATTTTAACAAATTTTGTTGATATCAAGTTGTCTAAATTTCAAAAATGTTAATATTAAAAATAAATATCAAAATATGAAAAGAATTTTAAAATTAAAGAGTAAAGTACTATTGAAAGATTATTTTCCAAATCCTGATAGTATAAATATTGAATACTATTTATAGATTTCCAGAATGACCATGATCACCAAGTAGTCAAGATCATGAACTTATGGCCGATGTCGTAGGTCATGGATTTGAAACCTAGTGCAAAAAATACCCATTGTACAGAGAGGCTGATGCATGTTAAAATTTGTAGAGGCTCAAAACCCTCATTTTAGCGTGGTGGAGAAGTTTCGAGATTGAATACCAACCCCATACGTCTTCCTCATTACTTGGCTTAGTTTAGAGTTATGAGGTCCTTCACCAATAGCCCACAAGTAGATTTAAAGTACAACACAGTGACTCTCAAACTGTGGGGCACTCTCCCTAGGGGAGGGCATGATAGCCTTACGTGTGTGGGAGGGATGGCTCAAAGCATATTGAAAAGTCGAAAACAAAAGCTTATTTAAAAAATATTAATTTACTGAAAGGATACAAAACAAAATATATTTTCACATAATAACAAATGAAATACACATTTATGCTGATTTTTATTTCCATATATATGTATTAGTACTAATATTATTCACTCCCACAGGCTAATCTTGCAGAACAATGTTTTTCATATAAAAGTTTTATATTAGAATGTGACACTCCGAATTCGTTTCCTATATTTAGCTGAGAATTGAACAAGGTGCAGCATTTATTTATACACGTTTTGCGCAAACAAACGATAGGCTACCCAGACTGTTGCTCAAATGTCTACGAGAATGCCTGATGTGACGGATATAAGAGAGAGCAACAGAGACAAGACTATTTTTCTAATGGCATTCGAACTTATAGAAAAAGAGATGATTGAGGATTAATTTAATTAATAATTATTTTGCAGCTGTTCCAACTAAAAAATTAGAAAGGTAAAGGACAAAAGTCATAATACTTATCCTATTACTTAAAAGCAGCTTACTTAAAATATGCATTACTTAAACGTAATATGTACAAAATTTAATATTTAATTTGATAAACTTGCGGTTTTAATTCAGGTTATATATATTGTATAGTTTAGCATTAAAGTACATTACAATTGTATTCAAAATAATGCTATTGTAGGAGGGGAGGGGGGAGTAAGATGAAAATTAGGTCGCAAATCTTGAAAGTTTGAGACGCACTGGTGTAACGCTCTAAAATGAAATCAAATCAGGGTTTTCTATATAAATGAATAAAAAGTCTTTTTTTGTTTAATTATTTTTAAAAATTATTTTTATTTAAGCTATTTCAAAAGGCTTCCAGATGCATCAAAATATAAATACAAAAATCAATCATTAATTAACTAAACAAGATAAATAACCAGAAATAATGTTAAAAAGTTCAATTATTTTCGAAATAAATACTAAATTTCAAGTATTGAATTTCTTACACAAAACCCAAGTCATTTTTCTCCGTATATACATATATACTAGAAACAAAAAGAGATTTTCACAGTTCTGACTGAAAACAGAGCTTTTGTCTTTGAAATAAATTGAACTCATTGCATAAAATTGATAAATAAAATCGATTACGTTTCGCTGACATTTTGAAAGAAAATCTAGAATTATTCCACACCCATAAGGCGTGAACATTTCTAAAAAATGTATGAACAACAAATACTCAGAGGCATTTATAAAAACTCGCTTATACATCATTCTACAATTTCACAACAGTTCTGGTATTTTACCTCTATTATTCCAAGGGGCACACCTACTTGAAATTCATGCTATTCCCTAAAGAACGTGTAAGCATATTTCAGTAGTAAAGCATTTTAAGCTACCATGGAAAAATAAATCTGACATAAATATTCTTCCAGTAGTCCCCACGTTTAAATCCCATTGTATGTATCATACTGTTTTGTTTCCAATGGGAGGGGGGATAGTGAGATAGTGTAAAGGGATACCATCATATAGATAAATAGCACGAGCGTGTGCGCTATTTTATACTTGTGTTGCAAAACCCGAGAAAAAGTATTTTTCAGATTTATTCTTTCATCGCGAGCTCCTCCCATTCAATGATTCATATTCTGATAAGATTTGTCTGAAAGTGAAATCTATGATTGAACGAGCTGGAAATATAAGATCTTATTTTCTTCGAGGCGGAAAGTTTGTTGAATTTCTTCTCGGGTTTTGCGGTGAGGATATAGACTAGATATTCTTTCTCTGAAAACAAAATATTTGTCATTGCATTTAAAATAGCGAATTGCGTTTTTTATTTCCATGCTTGACATAAAATATTATTTTCAGTTAGCATTTATTATTTTCAAACTTAATGGCTAATTTTTATTAAAATTTTTAAAAGAAATTAATATATTTTTTTTTTTCTCATTTGAAATAATTTACATTGTGAATTGTTAAATGTGCTGTTTCTTGCATATTTTCTGATACGGACACACATATTAATATATATATATATATATTCCAATAAAATATTTTGGAAAGGCAAATAAATTATCAAAGTGTAAAAGGTTTTTGTTTTTGTTTTTAAATTAAATATATTAGATGTATCAAGTCTGCCTTATAATAAATAAATTGTTTGAAGTATTTATATATTTTTCACTAAAATAAAAATAAACTGAATTAAATTCCTGTCAAATATAAGAAAAATAAAGAACGTTATTACTTATTCGAATTACGAACATAAAATTTGTTTAAATTTACATATGTTTTAATTAAATGAAACCCTATTACAATGGGTGATTTCGGTATATTCTGATAGCTCAGTCGAACAATAATAAAATTCATATAAATAATAATAGCATTTATTTTGCTGGACATCAGTGTTCTAAAAATAAATTGTGTTGAGACATTTATTAAGAGATTTATTTAGTTGGAGAAAACTGCTAGTGGAATATGTAGGCAGTTCCATTACTGCATAGCTTGGATTTCATAATTGGATAACTTGGATTTTCTTGGATTTGGATTGGACGTAATTCGGATACAGTAGCACACATTTATATATATATATAAATGTTTCTATTTTAATCCATTCAATATACTACACTTTTTAAAATATTCTGAGTGTTGTTCTTTTTATTGTTTAAATACGTAATAAATGTTTCTTATAACTTTCACAGATATAATAAATATATTCAACACATTTTTATATTCAACAAATGTTATTATAGCAATTATTGTTGACAATAATTTAAGGCCAAAATTTTTAATGTATAATGTTAATTCCAATAACAGCAAACTCAGAATGGTTTAAATTATTCCTTTCGTTGGTGAATGTAACACAAACTAAAAAAAATAGTTTAAAATTTTCAGAAAAATTCAATTGAACTATTCTTTTAAAAAAAAAGAAGTGTTTATATATATATATATATAAATTTGTATGGTTTTCAACAATAAAAATGAAACTATAATATAATCATGTTTAAATCAGAGGTTAACAATTATGCAAGTCTCAATTACTAATAAGTAAATCCTTTTATTTTTATTTAACACGTCGGTAAATAATTTCAACTTTTATACTTATTTAAAATAAAACAGTCCACTTTTACTCTTTTAAAACCAATTTATATTTTTTAAAGTTTACTTCCCATTTTATCTACCTTATCGTAAAAGTAAGAGTCTTCAATAAACGAAAATTCTCGATTTTTCCAGGTTATAGGGTGAAATAACTGAAAATACTATGATTTATTTTTTTAATGTTCTGTATTTTCATCGTGAAACTCGCAAAATATACTATTACATTTCATTTTTTAGCTTTAAAAAACCCTTACGAGATATTTCTCTTTTGGTATTATGAGTTTTGAAATCACTACGGTTTCAGTTTCAAGACTATGTTTAAAGAAAAAAAGAAAATCGTTTTATATATATAGATTTATTGTTTATTTGATACTTAAAATTGGAACTCTTTCGAGTTTCTGATTTAATTCTCAGCTGTATACATAAGTAGTAGAACTCGAATAATTCTATTTTGTCCTTAATTCCGAAAATTATTTTTTAGACTATAACTATATATATATATATATATTTCCTTTTGGGAATCTAGTATTTCTGTTACATTTTTATAACTCGCATTTGTCAATGAGTTGTCAAAATCTGAACCATTTTTAGAAAACTCACGATTCGAAAGGAAGCTTCGTTTAATATATATACATATCCTTACTAATATTGTAAATGGGAAAGTTTGTTTGTATGTTTGGTCGTCTTTCACGAAAAAACAACTGAATGGATTTTAATAAAACTTTATAGTAATATAGCTTATACATCAGAATAACACATCGGCTATAAATTATAAAGATATTGTGTGAAGTGTCCAAAATATAACGATATTTGTCAAGTAAGTAGGAAAAAATTCTGCCATATGCAAGCAATTCTTACGTGAGCTGCAAAAAATCCCGCGACAACATATATCTATCTTTCATTTGTGAAGAAACCATTTTTGTTTTGTCTACGCAAGACGCTAGCTTCTAATTTATTCCTGTGTGATCAGTGTAATCCCTACTTTTTTTATTTCAGAATAAAACTCAATTTTGAAGGGAGAGGTTGTTTTAAATCTCTCTTTAATTGTGAATAGCTACTATTGATTTTACCCTTAGAAAACGATTTGACTATTTATTTTAAGTGAATGGTGTATATAATTAATTTTACAGTGGAATATCTGATTAATTAATTAGCTCTGACGGATTAAATTTCCCAAAGTTGAGTATTTTGTTTATGTATATCCCTTAATGTTCAATGTAGTGATCCAAAAATAATATATATTGCAAGAAATAAACTGCAGTAAATCATAACGCGGTAGATAAAGGGTTAACGTGCATCGCTCCCCTACACGGCGGGTCTTTTAAAGCTCTAATAAAGCTCGAGCAATGAAAGTAGCTAGACATTTGCCAACATGACTCTATCGCGAACATTTCGCTATGTTTTTCATTGAATCGCCATTATAATTTAAGAAACAGCGTTGCTTGCGAATATTACAATTTTAACATAAAATAAATACAATGAAAGTAATATTAATGTATTACAATTTCAGATATAGTTTATATTTACACTATTTTAAGCATTCGTGACACAAAATTTGTGTCAATGTGTTACTTTTGCTGAGCAGAGATCAGCTTAGGAAGATATTTTCAAAAATCGACCCTCAAGAGAGTTACGGGGAGTGATAAATAAAAAAAAATCTTTTTTATCAGCTATTAGATCTACAGACTTAAAATTTAACAAAGGGGTGTTTTTTCTTTCTTTTTTCTTTTTTTGTTCAGCTGAGATATGCAAAAACCCTTTTTTGTTTAATTCGCAATTCACTTAATATTAACTTATTAAAAACTTCTTTATCCTTCAGTCTGTATAGTTTAATTTTTCAGTTCACCCGTGCGGAGCCAGCTAGTATATGTATATGCTAGTATATGTATATGTATATGTATATGCTATATATATGCCAGCTAGTATATATATATGTATATGTATATGTATATGCTATATATATGCCAGCTAGTATATATATATGCTAGTATATATATATGCATATACCAGCTAGTATATATATATGCAAAATAAATGTAGTTTTACGTAATAGAAATTAAAAGGTTTAGTTTGAGAAATTTAGGGTAGAAACTTCGAAAAAGGAACTATTAAGTGAGTCATGTGCTAAAAGAGGAAAGATAGAGCTATAGTGGAAATAAAAGTAGAATGGACTTCTGATTTAAATGCATTTCTTTGTTTATAATTATATCTTTAGACTTTATGTTATATATTGAACAATGATTACCTGAATTATTTTAGATTGATAATTTAGATGTCTAATAACAGACAAAATATATATTATTTTTCAATAATTGTTTATTATATGTTTTATTTATAATCTGTTAATTATTATTTAAAATTAATTATAACTTAATATATAAAAATATAACATGTTTTTCAATTAGAAACACTGAGTATTAATGAATTGTTTGTCCGGGTATTTAGTCAAGCATAAAACGTTGCTATTATTTGAGAAAAATATCTTATTTCCACTTTAAATAATACCTAGTAGGTGATCTGCAGGTGACCTGGATAATGAGAGACAAGGGACTTTTTCAAATTAAACTCCTAAACTCAGTCATTCTATAAATAATTAGGTAATAAAAGTGCTCAGAATAAAATTTCTACTGCTTAAAAATAATCCCTATACAAATATATCACAATAAAAATAAATATAGTTTTTTGTAAAGAAAAGACGCTGGAATTGTTAGAAAGAAAGAATACATTTTTTTCTACATCAAATACAACCAATTTTTTAACCTACTTTTCAAAGTCGTTAAATATAAATAAGATGATTCGTTTAAAAAAGGATCATTGAGAAATTCAAGAAAAACATTGATCTCTATTATTATTTCCATGTTATTTTTTGTGTGGACTTTCTTAGATATGATCCATAGAATTTCATCACAGTTGCTACAAAAAGAATTTATTCTAAACGCTTCATGCTTACTTCATGATGGCACATCGCTGCCATGGCCCTCGTCCAAAATTCTAGATAGCTTCATCTGCTCCTATAAATAGCTTTCTTTATCATAGCAAAAAAAAAAAGTTTTGGAAAATGTGCGGGAAGAAATAATGACAGGGAATGTCTTTAAGGAACTTGTAATGCTTCCTGATTATCATCATAATATAGTTTATGAAGGTAATTTAGACTTTTTTGCTACTTCCTTGATGATTATTAATTATTATATTATCATATTAGTTTTACTTTCCCATACATAAAAACTTATTTACTTTTGATGTGCATTGAATAATTTATGATATTTAGCTAAAATATGGTTCAATATTAAATGCAATTATTTATTCATATTGACAAAATTCACAAAAGATACTAAATTTATTTTACGACACTTGTCTTTAAAATAATTTAGTTTTTCCTGTATTAATTTTTTTTAGATAACGTTTTTTATATTTTTGTTTGTAGGTAAAATGTACTCCTTTTAACTATAAAATTTTCATTGAAAAAAAAATTGTTTCAACAGATCTGTATTTAATCAACTAAACTTGACTCTCCTTAACAATTTTGTATTGAGAATCGTCATTAATCTCATGAATAATTTTTTAAATAATCGCATAAGAGCCTGAATTTTGTATGAAGAATCAAAATAATACATATTCGATTTCACATTTTTTGATCTACAGTGGTGTAGCAAAATTTTTAAATTTTGAAAGTTCAACATTTATATTAAATTTATATATTATATAATATGTTATATATAAAATATAAATTTATTTTATATATATATATATATATATATATATATATATATATATATATATAAATATATATATATATATATATATATATATATATATCAGTTTAAAGAGAATTTAATACTGAATTCAATGACAAAAGCAATATTTAAATATTTTAAATGTAAAAAATGGCATACTGCAATAACTATCGATATTAGATACTGATGGTAGCAGTGGGTTATCAGTATTTAGTGGTGTAGCCTTTATTTTTTATTGCATATTCAGATCGATGTTTCATTGAGCTATAAATAGTTTTAAGCTCTTCCTTCGTTATTACATAATGCCAAGGAACAAGTACAACCTCAATTAGTTCTTTTTTATTCTATGTGTACTTCAATCGGACAATAGTTTTCAAACGGTGCCATAAGTTTTCGATAGGATTGAGGTCAGGACTGTTTTTTGGCCAGGCAACAAGGATATTTAATCAAGAAACTATGGCATCAAATAAAAGAGAATTTGACACCTAGAAGGGGATGCGTGGTGAGAAAGTGGTCTTTCCTGTATTAAAATTGTAAAACAGATGGTTGGTTCAGTGACTACATCTAGAAACTGAACGTTTTTGTTTAAAATGCCAGGATACAAATTTAATAATAGTAAAAAAAAGAGCAGGAAAAGACCGAAAAAGGCACACCGCATCTGTTTATGACAGAAGATCAAAAATACTATGGCTCCAAGATAAAAGAATGTCGTCAATGGCCATCAAATATTATGTGAATGATACTGGTGTTTTTATATGTTCACGCACTATCAGGATTAGATTAGAAAATTATACACTAAGAGTTAGAAATTTCTTGAAAAAACCTTATCTTAATTCATAGCAACGCTAAAAAAAAGACTTCAGTGGGCAAAGTAACCATTAATTGGACAAATGATTAGTGGTCACAAGGTATATCGAGCGATGAAACTAAGATATCGTTATTCGGTAGTAATGGCCGTTAGTATGTGAAAGAAAGAATAAGAGAAATGCTAAATCCTGACTGCAATCAGGCAACTGTGAAGCACCCACGTAGTTTAATGATTTGGTCATGCATGTCCGCAAATAGTATCGGTCGAATTCATATCATCGATGGAACATCGAATGCCAGAATATATATTGACACCACTGTAGAATCTAAGCCTCTACCATTCCTCAGGTATCTATTTACCTTTGACGCTTTCTTTGTTTTTCGGAAAGATTCTGCTCCTTAACACACAGTAAGGTAATCAAAAGACTGCATCGTTCTAAGATCATTGAGTTGTTGTCCTAGCCAGGGAACAGTCCTGACCTCAATCCTATAGAAAACTTGTGGCACCGTTTGAAAACTCTTATCCGAATGAAGTAATCATGAAATGAAAGGGAACTAATTGAGGCTATAATTGTTTCCTGGCATCACGTAATAAGGAAAGAAGAGCTTAAAAGTATATTTTCGGCTCAATGAAACATCGATTTGAAGCTGTAATAAAAAAAGGCTGTCCATCTAAGTACTGATAACCCACTGCTATCTTTAGTAGATAATGTACATCGTTGATTATTGCTGCGTAACCCTTTTTACATTGAAAATATTTAATTTTTTTTTGTATTTAATTTAGTATTAAATTACCTTTAAAATGGTATAAAAACTTTGCATTTTGTGTAACATAACATTTTCTATAAACATGCAAATTAAAAAAAAAAAAACATAACAATTTTCGAAAGTGTCTACAATTTTCGCGACCACTGTATTTGTTTTCATAAATTATAATAAATCAATGTACCAAGACGTCATCATCTCTTAAATAATTAAAATAACTTATATTGAACAACATCTATATGTTTTTTCCCACGTAGTAACACTTTATTTGAGGAAAATTAAGTTTCTTAAGGAAAGTTCGCTTACCAGCAAGAACGTGAATAAGATCATGTTAACCTTGAAAATTTGAGAAACGTTACCAGACTGGCGACAGGTTTGGCGAAAAATGATATTGCAAAGGAACCATCGAGAAGTCTGTGGAATCAATCCTTCTAAAAATTTCCATTAGGTTTAAGGGACCTTTAAATGAATGGTCTAGTTAATCGAGTTCAGAACGTGCTTGTCCGTTATCTGAGATAAGATAGAGGGATTTGAAGTGTTTGAGTTCCTGCCAGTGGAACTGTTATACAGAGTCATTTCTGAAGTTCTGTAAGCTTGTTTATAACGAGTATGTTCTTCTATTATAATAAATATATGTTTTTATGTTTATCTGTGTATATACGAGAATCTTTCTTCCTGTAGTCACTTTTTGGTCCTCTTCCATTAATAAATTTGTTACTATTCAATTAATTGGAGTCGTCGGCTACTTTTTCCCTCTCATAAATTTATCATAAAACAAAAATAACAGCATTTATTACTGATATGAATATCTGAAGTAATACAAAATGTGTTTATACTTCCATTACAAGCTTTTGTTTTATTTTAGAATTTGTAAATCAAGAATCAAATTACTGAGTAAGTTACTTAATTATCAGTGAAATCAAGTGATTAAATCTAAAAGTCACTTACAACTTTAATAAAAATGCAATCGTAAGGAAAATGTCTTGTTAAAACAAACTGAGGTACAAACTATTGTAATCTAAATTAGTTTGAAAGTTTAAGAGCAATTTTCTTTAAAACTATTTCTAAAGATTCCTTTTCGAAATTATCTTTTTTTTTTCCTTCTTCACCTAACTGAAACATTCCTTGATCATTCAAACACTTAATCCATTGTGAATTCTTTCCTCTCAAGAAGCATGAAATTTTCCATTCCAAACGTCATTCACCTAGACTGGCAATCAATCTTATTCTGCTTCTTCTTTTTCTTAGAAAAATAAAACGCAGTTGTTCTTAGAAATGGACTGATTAAGACAAGATGAGGCACTGAAAAATAAGCTTAGATGAGATAACTTATTTCTTACTAAGTTTAGAGACAAAATTGATGAAATCAATGGCATAAAGAATACATACATGTGTTTATATATATACTACTATTACTATATAGAGCAAATAAATAAATATAATCTGACCAGGTAGGCACGATCCTTGATTGTTGTTTCTAAGACTTAGATTAAAAGAACTGTGAGTTGCAATATTAATATAAATTGACATAAGATAAATTCCAACATTGGTTTGAAATCTTTATGGTCCCGGTTATATATATATATATCTAATAATTCCCTCTAGTACCTTTTTTAACTGTTTGTACTAGTATTTAAACAAACTTTAACTCTTTGGTCTAAAATAACATTGCAATCTTAATCGTAATCGACTAAACCGAAATCCCAGTCCCGCCCATTCTATCCAATCAGAACTACTATTACGTAACAGTCACGCGCTTGCTCTACTGGTATAAAAGCAAAAATCTTGTGTAATCGCTCTTTTTTGTCTGCTTGCCGTCCTCATGTAAGAATGTAAATAACTGCAGCTTTTTGTTTGTGTTGTGTCCGTCAAGATGTCGCTTCTGTTATATGTGTCTGCTTACTAGTTTTTAACAAATAGATGTAAAATATAAAGTGACTGACCAGTTACGCTATGTGTACTTCAAAATAAAAGACAAAACTCAATTCTCAAGATTTCTTCAATAAATCAGATATGACAACAAACCAACACCGGCCAACGCTACCATAATACTTCATATATATAAAATTATGTTGTCATGTAAAATATTTGAAGAAAGTTGAGTTCATTGTTTTTTCAACCAATCATCTTTAAAATATTTTTTAATTTACATTTTGTTACTTTCTGCAACTCTTGTTTGACAGATATAAGTTAATGTGCCCTAATCTAAAATCCCAATTATCATAATTATTTAGGTCTTAGAATGTGGAATGGAGTTTATTTTAATACATCTTTCTTTTTACTCATTATCTGATGTATATTTTCCCGTAGAATATCATTACCATGCTCTTTTTCATCTCCTCTGTTTTCCCTACAGCTGATTTCATTTCCAATTATTATGGAAATCATTCACAAGAAAAATAACCCTTTGCAATTCTCGAAATTCGAGGAATACGAAATTTACAGCTAATATAACTGATCTCGAGATCTTAAAAAAGTCAAGATGGTGTATAGTACGATAGGTCACGAAACTTTCAATAGCTGTCCCACATTAGCAATACATATTAAAAATTAAACATGAAACGTAAGGGAGGGCAGATGACGAATGTCTTAATTTTTCCGTTTTCCGCTAGGTAGCAGGATCAACCGAACACTATTGGTTCTAACAACTTTATGGCCACTCATCCAGGACAAACTATACCGCATTTTCAAGGCTACATTTGGGAAATCCCGTTAAAGGTTTAAAAAGGGGTTGCAGGACTCATAGTCCTGATGTGTTTAGTGAACGTGATTTGCTGCTTCATACGCTACTGTCCATGATGTTGTTGGAGATGAAAATGAGAATAATAGTGCTAATCCTCAGACCCTGGTAGAAGAAAACCAACATATAAATCCTCCAGAAGAACCAGAATTTATGTGAAATGCTGATTACGATGCACTAAAGAAGCCTGTTAGTGTTTTTTATTTCAAAACCCTTCCCAAGCAAAACAATGTGAGAAAAAAAAGAAAGAAGTGAGCTTAAGCATTTTTTCAAGCACACCCATCAAAGAAATGTTAGGGAACAAAGGGAAAAGCAGAACAGGAACTTTAAAAACAGAGAAGAGGGCCGTAAAACTAAAGGAGTAAAAAAAAATAAAACTAAGTTCCTGTAGGCGTCTATGAAATCCACAAGCCAAACAGTCCAGTTGCATCAAATTCAAAGGATGGTGTTATAACATGCCCTGCTTGTGAAGAGGAATATTATGACCCTCCAACAGAATAATGGATCCAGTGCTGTGAATGCCAAGAGTGGTGGCATGAGGAATATTCCAATTATGAAAACAGCATTTTTATTTGTGACTATTATTAGCTGTACAACTAAATACTTCAACATTACGTTACAATGCATTATGATTAGTTTTATACTTTGTAAGATGTAAAAACACAGTTATCATTTGTTAAACTATGTAACATACTCAAAAGATAAAATCTGTTCAACCTTTCTCAGTGCTGTCATCTTACCCCAAGCCCAAAGTCCTCTTGTCCCAGTACTGGGGCGAGATGACAATTTGTTAAGGTTCTGAAAAAATAAAATTATCCTTTTTTTTTAAAAATTAAATGGTAATGTATTTAATACTACAAAGAGGACTACTCTAACACTTCATGTAAAAATAATTTTTTTTATCCTTAAAAATAAATTAATAAACAACGAAATCTGTTACCATCGTCACATCTTGCCCCGGTCTCCCCTACACATTTTCTCTTCTTTTTAAATATGAATTACCGAAATTATATATGAATTTAAGAAAAATTACACATTATGAAACAAAAATTTTATCTTATATGAAGAGCAAAATCTACTTTTTTTAGAGCACTAATAATTCTGAATATTAATGAAAACCTTAAGATCGCTGTGAAAGACGTAAGCCCACCCATTCACATTGCTGGATTTGTGTCTTTTTCCATATCAATTCCAGTTGGTTAGATCATAAGTGTTCTCACATGACACAATTTATTTATCACGTTACACTTGAATAATATCCGTGACACTTCTTCCTGAGACATAAAAGCCGAAAGAAATTAAATCAGAATTGACCTTTCAAATCCACAAAATTGTTATTACTAAAATCAGTATCATACTTAATTTAGAATTCGCAGACCCACTAATACGAATCTCATTCATTGATATATCCTGGTATTTTCAAATAAATTTTTAAATCAAATCATTTTGAACCAAATAAAGTCATTTAAAATTTAAGTTAACTCATTAAAACCTTTTAACTGTCATGCCCGAGATAATCTTGGGCACAGCACTGGTATTCGAAAATGTCACGCCCGAGTATTACTCGTAATAATTTTTTTTGAGTGCGTCGTATTGTTTTACCCGAATATATCGGGAGACGTTTATTTCCGCTTCATCTCTTTGTCAAACCCAACTGATTCTCGCGAAAAGTTAAAGTACGTTCAATTCAATAGATGGCAGCATTTTACTGACTTCAAGGGTAAGAGGTTAAAAGTTCTTTGGTTAAAAAAAATTGACATTTTGTGTACCCAAATCATCAAAATAACTTGACAGTTAAAGGGTTAAAAATTTTAAATTTCAACTGTGATGAAGAAACAGAAGTTTTTTTAACGAATAACAAGATACGAAGTCCAATTTATTAAAGCATGATCTTATCCTCTCATAAATTATCTCACTTGGTTTAAATATTGTTACGAATTTTATGTAAAATAGTGTACATAATTTGTATTTTGGATGTGCAATGCATTTTCATACTACTATAACTTATTTGAATTTAAGTTAAAATTGTAATATTCACAAGCAACACCTTCCCTACGTTATAGTGGTGATTCAATAAAGACTTGGCAAAATCTTGGTGATAGAGCTCAAGGCATAATTTTTGGTGACCAATTTTGTGAGTTTGGGACCCTCTGGATTCTGCTCGAAATTAGTGGAGAAATACACTAATTTCACGATTTATGACGCAAGTGGATTTTTCTAGAAAGGTCCGTTAGCGCTATAAATAGGGAGACGCTCTCCGAACTGAGTCAATTTGGTTTCGACTAGCGATCTGTTAGTATTGCTTTTACTGTTGAAGTGATTACTGATTACTTTGGCTTGTGAACAATCTTTTATATACGTGTATTTTAGACACCGAAAATTGTGTCTGAGTGCTTTGGAAGGTGTGAAGACCTTCTGAGATTTATTTTATGAATATTGATGTTGAATCTTGTATTCCAAGGATTGGACTTTCGATAAAAAATTCTCATCGCTCTTAAAGAACTGCCTTGTTCTTTGCGACTGAGTCGCATAACTTCCTCTAACCCCGATCAACGTAACTATATTTATCGAATGTTTTATCATTTTCTTAAACCTACCAGTTTTAAAGGTTTATCATAAATTTAAAAACCTAATAGTTTTGTTAGGAAATTGCAGCTCTAACCAAATTTAAGACATGAATTCAAGATTTTTTTCAAAAACGAGGTTTGTTTTATCTCAGCAAAGAAAAAATGATACTATTTTCCTAAGCAATTTCCTATTTACCTGCATTTTGTTAAACTTATTTTTTTTCTGTAAAACATCCATTCAATATAAATATAAAAGCAAAAATATAATAAAAATCTCAAGGAAACCAAATCTCATGAGAAAAGTAATACTTGCATACCAACGGAAGAGATTTTAGTATTCCAAGCATATATACACTAAATTTAATTTATATCAAGCCGGCTTTCTGTGATTAGTAGTTTATTTTTTATTTCCTAAAATGTGCGTGAGAAGAAACAGAAATTATGAAGAGTTCCTAGTATTTAAATAATGTGTTGTGACTAAAACTGAAGCATATATCTAATTTTAGTGCAAATCAGAAAGATTTCCTGAACTTCCAATATTTTATTAAATTATTATTATTTGAAGAATATGATTCTGCCAAATAAACCGTTTTAAAATTGAAATTATAGGGCACAGTATAATATAGGTTAGGAATAAGTTTCGGTTAATCACCAAATCAACTTAAACTCCATATGTGCTCAAGTTTTTAAATTTCTCTGGCAATAGCACTAGTTTTGCATGAATAGGAAATAGATGATTAATGTAAAGGAATACAGATTCAGTATTTGGGTTAAATTTTAGCTTAAAAGCATCTAGAACCATCACCAATTGTACAAATATTTTTGAAGTTAAAGTAACATGTACATAATCTAAACAAAAATGCAATTAATAGCATAAATGGATTGATTAAACCCATTTTGAAAGAGTGAAGCATTTAATAAATAATATACGTAGTAGAACATATCAAAAATCCGAAAATGATACTTAAATAATTTTTTTCCTGAGTTAATGAAATTCTCCTTTAAGAAATGTTTCGATGTTTATGTGTTTTCTGTTTCAAATTCTGACATACATTTCATTATTGAAACATATTTGATAATCACGATGTTTTATTATATGTTTAATCAATGTTGCACACAAAGGTTGTACAAAACATATAAAATATGACTTAAAATATCACTTAAAAGCAATATTTTGTTTATATTTATAGTATTTCATTTCCTATTACAGTTAAGAATTGGCACGTTAACTTTATATATCTAATAATATAATCTTCATTTTGTTTTTAATGTAATAAAGCTTAAAAAATGTACTTCCTTATAGAACATTTTAAATTTTTTGAAAAAATTAAAAGTATAACTTCTTGATTCGTAACATATGTTGTCATATCGTATTCTAAACATTTTGCCTGAATGAAAAAAAAATAATAATAAAAGAACTTTTGATTTATTCGCGTAATTAAATTACAATTTTTATATCAATATAATTCATTAAATCAATTATTACACATAAATGAGCATATATAATACAAAGAATTGTTAAGAGTGTAAATGTGCTTTATTTAAAAGTGTTGGTTACAATGATTTTACATAATTGTATGATTGTTTTACGAAGTACAGAAAATGTAACTATTTAAATTTATAAAGAAAATAAATGAAACTGTAAAGTATAAATCATTATAAACTTCATAAAATTTTGAAATTTTTAGGAAAGGGTGATTGCTTTAAATTTTGTTGGTTACGCTTATTTCCTATATCATATTAAGTATGTGTATGGTTTGTAAAGATTATATATATTTCTCATGACATGTATTGATTTTAATATTTCGAATATTAATATAAATTAAAGTATAGTGAAGAATTTGCAAATAGTTTAATCCCTTACTTCGAAAATTAGCATAATTATTTTAAGTCCAGTATCATCCCTACTAATTCCTTTCGTATTTATTTCTCTTGCTTGTATCTATTACTTACATGTTTCATAATATATAACCTACAAAAATATTTATGCAAACTGATAAACCAATAGCACAATGTTAATTAAAGCAGGTTTTAATTAATTACGAACTCTAAATAAAATTTTTAAAATCAATATAATTATCTTTTATGTATAATCAAGCATAAATATTCTCTCACATCATCAGTTTTCTAATTAAAATTAGCACCTTTCCCCCTAAAATCGAAAGAAGTAAAATGATATGCAACCAAAAGAAAGATATTTGTCCATTTTTAATAATTGATTTAATTAAATCAAATAGTATTATTTAATTAAGAAATTTGATTTCAGAAGCACATAAGAATGTTTTAAGATTATTCTATAAATTTTCAATTACAGAGTGTTTTTAACACGACACGTTTTCTTAATCGTCTTTTTTGTTGTCTTTATCCACATATAAATTTTAACACACTTTCTTAAAAATATTTATTTATTTAAAATATTTATGAATATTTAAATACAATACATTTTTAATAAGGTATTTAATCATCTCTTGTTGACCCTCTTCAATAAAAAGATTTTTTTAAAAAAAAATGTGCAAGAATTTAAAACAATTGCATAAAATTCAGAATATGCGAAAGTTTCCAGTACTCATATATTTTAAACTTTTGTATTATTTACTAATTAGATCATTAAATTTGAGAATTAAGAGAAGTACATTTCATAAAAGGTGAAGTACTTTTTTTTTAGCACAAAAGTAGAGATATCTTATTTACACATATAAATATGCATAATGTCTTCTAATTCAACATTCCAAATTGTTTAATATTTAATTATAAAAGCAAAGGATTATTTTGTATTTTCAGATTTGAGAGTATCTTTCAATATTTTTTTAGCAAGAACAGTATTATCTGTCTGAGAGGCATCTTCCGAAAATATTTATTAATCTTTCGTTTCCCTTTTCCTTTCTTCAATAAACATAACGACATGTACATTTTATTTATAAATGATTTTACTCTTTATTATGCAGTGGAATTACATTTTTGTCAAATTGTTAATAATTGAATTAAATGTTTCATTCCAAATGCAATAGATTGTACGATTCTGCCCATTTGTAAGAATCCCTTCTTTTAGAAGTATTATTATAGACGCGATCCAGAGTTAGCAATTACCACATTTACAATGGGAAACAACAATACAGATGAATAAGATTATGAAATGTTACTTTGATTTTACATGCATTATAAGAGGAGAAATAAAAGACATTTGGTCGAAAAACGAAATATGCTGGGACGACCGTTTTTTCACCGTTTGATGCCATTCTAACAGAATACAAACTGATATAAAAATGAATAATATTTTTCCACGCAATATTTATGTCTTAAATAAAAGCAAAACATTTCCAAAATTTTTTAAAAAATCACATCACTTTTATCGTACTAAATATTTTCTTAAGAAATATTTACTAAAAAACTAAAATTCATTGATATGCCTCGTAAAAACTGGTATTGTTTTAAATTTTTATTGAATAAACCATAAAAATGTTTCCCACTAAATACACATACAAATTTTACATATATATATATAGTTTAAGAATAAACGATTCTAAAACACGATAGTTTAATAATTTTTTATTTTGGTCAATTGACTTCTTATATGTCTACTTAAAATTTGGCGGTTTTTATAGGTTTTGAATTTATTTTCATCCATTCTTTGCTTTGTAGAATTTATAAAATACCTATAATTAATTTATTTTACTTTACTATATATATATTCTAATTACATGTATAAAATAAACCTTTTTCTCTGAAAATTATAAATTTCAAGAACAAGGCACTTGTGTCCTCTTTTTTAATATTCTATGTTCCTATGCTAATATCATAATACGTTATTAACAATATTTGATTGTGAAATAATAGGCACATTCTATAACAATCTTCCAAACTCTTGAATTATAGATCTCTTTGCTTATTATTTTAAAAATTGCATGGTATATTACTTAAATAAAAATGGAATAGAAGAAAACGCTTTAAAGATACTATTGACCAGAAGAATGTTAGTTGAATGATTATTAAAATTAAATATGAAGTGAAATTAATTTAATAATGAGGAATATTCTTAACAAAAGTTATTGATATGATACTAATTTAAAGTAAGCCTGTCGTTTGCATTTATTGTATGAATTATTCTATTCAATATATTCATTATAATTCATTACTCATTATTTAAAAATTATGCAACATCTAATAATAATTGAAATAAATAGCTTATAATTAGTTTAAATAAAATATGAGCTTTAGCTACCTTTATTTCTTTTTTATTATTCGAAATTTTAATAGTTTCAATTAAATTAATGTGTCTTTTACACAACAATATCTTTGTGGACTGTATTAACATACAGAATACGTATAATACAGCCAAATAGTGTAATATAATACGTCCAAAACTATTATTAAAAGTTACAATAAAAGGAGGAAAATAAGCTTTTATTTTATTAATAAATTTGTACTTTCACCTTTTTTTTTAAGTTGTCCTACAGTTTATGTCTTTAAGAATAACACATGATTTTATTACTTTCCTTTGGATAAATTAGATTTAAGCATTTAGATTGCAGCTATTCCTCATTATTTTTTTGGGTGAAACTGTTAGCTTTATACCTAATAAGAACACACTTTTTTGCTTCTCTTCATAATAAGATAGGGAAACTGCGAGAGAACCTTTTTACATTTCGACTCCTAGTTTAATAATAGGAAGAGCTCTTGGAAGAAAATGAGCAAAGAAGAATCCATTTTGCAAATTACTGTAACAGAAAAGGGAAGATATATAGCTGAGCAACGTACGTTGGCAGACCAAGAGTGGACGCTGATTACGTAATTAAACTAATCGAAAAATCGAAATTTAAGGGGACAAGGACATGAATCGAACGAAGTAAAATGAAAAAGAAAAAAAAGAAGACAACATTTGCTCTTTTCTAGCGTGCTTTTTTCACTTCGCTTCCATTCCACAAGGATTTTTTAACAACACGAAAAAAAAGACTGTGTGCTTTTTCCAGGAATCGATAATTGATTAATCCTAAGAGCCTCTCTTGAACTTTTTTATTTATTTTTTATCCTTTTAACTCGATTGTCATTAGGTACTTCTGTAAAAAAATATCGCAAAGCAAAGGAAAAAACTACTAGATGAACGGGAGAAAGCTCTAACAACAGAACTCAATGCCTTTTAAAGAGTTGTAGAATCGTTATCTGGGGTCGAAAGTGTTAAAAGAATGCTTGTTTAGAAATAGGAATTTTTATTCTCACAACCATTTTCCTTTATATATATATATATATATAGTCTGTTTTTGTGTTAACGTTTTGTTTGAATACGAAGAGTAATTCTGAATAAAAACTTTTTTTAAAAAAGTTATTATGAAAAAATAAGAGTGCATCAGTGTTTTATTGGCAAATGGTAGATTTGAATGTCTACTGCAACATTAAATGTTCGGAAAAATACGAATCATTTTGATAAATATGATTTTTAGTAAAAGGACTTAAATATATAATAAATATTCACTTTCTATATTTATTTTTTCAAATACTTATGTAAGTTTGAAATGTAATGAATATAAGTAATATTTCGAAATATTTTAATGCAAGGATTTTGATTGAAAAACATGTGCTTAAAATTTATTCACACACAGAAATTACTTACATTTAATTAATTGATTGCACTTATTTTAATAAGAAAATATATTATGATATTAATTTTGCTTTAGGATTATTATAAAAATAATTACCTAAGTTGTTTCATATAGAGCCAAAATTTCATTGAAGCTGTTTGTCAAGCAAATTCAGAAGCATGAATAGAATTTTAATCATCAAACTCATTATATTTTTTGGGGAATTAAACTCTTCCTTCTATTAACAATTATGGTGAAAATGACAAATTGATTTTCTATTTAAGTTCAAGAAGTTCATTTATAAAGTAATAATACCTGTCACATACATCTTTTCTACTAATCCGATTACATGCAAAATTTTAACTATACTATCAAAGTTCCTTCATTTGATGGAATTTATTGTGAATATATTATATCATCATTATATAACAAGAGGCACAATACCTTAACATAAATTACAGTTATTTTTAACTGAAACTTAATTCCAGAAAAATTTTGAAACTCAGCAATTCTTGATTAGCGACTATTCTAAAATTCAATTACCGTAAAATCCGGCGTATAACGCGCACCGCCGTATACGCACCCATACTTTAGAGCAGCAATTTTTAATTTTTAGATATATTCGCCTTATAACGCGCACCCCCATTTTTACGAAGAAGCCTGAAATGTACATAAGTAATGCTCGCATGTTTCGAAGTCCTTTATTCGAGGTGTATTATCACAGGATTTTGAAAAAATAGTATACCTCTAAAAATACAAACCTTAAAGTTCATAAGAAATGTAATTTCTTATAAATAAACTGTAGTTCGATGTATGTAGAAATATAATTTTTTTTTCTGTGCTTATCTTCTTTCCTTTTTCAAGCTCTCATTTTTATGCCCGGCGTATAACGCGCACCCTTAAATTTCGACCTTATTTTTTGTATTAAATGTGCGCGTTATACGCCGGATTTTACGGTACTCACAATGAAATTTCTGGTTATTTTCATAGTTGCACACTAAATAGGACATTTAACACAAAATACGACGACCAATGACGTACTTTAAAATAAATGTACTATAATCAAAATGTTAAAATCATCTATACATGAATATGCATCTATCTACACGAAATATTTAGGGAATATACATTGTGTGATACCTGGTTAAGGAATTTGATCCTCAAATATGAAACAATTTATAAACTCTAAGTACAAATAAGTGTAAACTAAAATAATCAGTGGATAAAAAGTAAATTGTATTTTATAAAACACATGGTAGAATTCTAGTATCCAGTCACAATATTTCAAAAACTGAAAGTTCAGCCATCAAGTAAAAAGGAACAGGTTAGCTCATCAATAAATTGTGTATTCTAAAACTTCGACAAAGAAAAAGGTAAAAGAATTATATTCATCATAAAAAAAACTTATTTAAAAAATTATGTTTTTTCTACCCAAACTTGTTGTATTTGAATATGTATGCAAAATTAAGAAAATTCAGGACATTGTGTCTAATATCTGAACATTTAATAGACATATTTTAATGAAATTTCATATGAATATGCATTTATTACACAGGAGATGATGCACCATTCAAACATCATTATTTATAAGCATAATTACTCGTAAAATTTAAAGTTCATTGCTGCACCTTAACAAAAACCCTGGACAAAATGTGCCCTTAAATATCCCAACGTAAGGCTGTAATATCTCTTCGATCTACCTTCGTAGCAGTCTTTGAGCCTTAGTTAAATACATGCACAAGTCTGTTGTTGTCCAACCTAATATCTGCCAAATAAGAGCACCTTTGCCACGTTAAGATAATTTTCCCTGGTGAAAGAGGGTTAGTAAAATGTCCCAGACCTCTGTGTGCAGGTTCCCCAAAAAATAGTGTACAAGCTGAGTTTTGACTCATATGTATAAAGAAAGGTATTCGCCTGTGTCTGTTTGAAAGCGCATGTTTCCTGGACGATTCTACTAGCGCTTATCTCACCACCACAATTACAGCTCCGCCACGTTTGAGGATTCTACTCTAAATATTCGCATTTCCTACGGTGGCACAACTAGTACTTTCAGCTCAATATTTTAGGTAGAAGTATACATACATTGAAAATTATCTGTACTTTCACTTGAGAGCAATTATAACATCATTTTTCAATGAGGAACAAATCATCATAATAAATAAAAAAAATAATCGTTGTTGAATTCTTGTAAAATTTTGTGCACTAACTCTTCGTTGATTTTTACGTCAAAATAATTATATTTAATAGAATTCACAAAATTTTTATTACAAGACGAAAACTGAAATGAAATAATATTTTAATATACTTATAAAGTATTTATTTAAATGATAAAACGACGTTTATTGTTTAAATCAGTGTTTCTCAAATTGTGGAGCGCGATCATATTGAAAAGTCGAAAAAGGCAGATTATTTTTTTTAAAAAATACGTATTTACTTAACTTAAACAAACAAAATACATTCTGACATAATAAAAAATGAAATATATATTTGCACTGATATTTGCACGTACAAATGTATCAGTACTGCACAAAGTATTTTATAATTAATTTAACAATACTAAATTAAGAACAGGTTAAATAATTACCAGTAGCCCCACACATGGGCTTATCATACATAAAATAATATACAAAAATTAGCACTTATCTTGATAATTAGCTCAGTTTATAATTAATCCCTTAACTGCGGATTAAAAGTTTCGTGATTAGCTCCCCAATGCCACCGTTTCCCATGTAGTTGCACGTAAATGATGTTTTTTCGAGGGGACGATAATAAATAAGTGAATACTCTGAAAATAAGTAAACCCTTCGCAAACAGTGTCAAGATCCTTTTATTGCATTTCAAAGCCTTCGGAAAAATTTTATTAATATCACAACACAGAAAAGGTTGTACTTCGGAAGGACGTATATGTACGTCCGGGGCAATTAATACTTTGGCTGAGCGAGACGTTTATATACATCGGTAGTACTTAAGAGGGTAAAATCATATTGTAGTCTTAGCATCAAAGTAGAGTATTATTAAATTCAATATATTGTTTTATTCGGACGGGGTAATGTAACGGGAATGACGGGACGGGGGTGATGAAAATTATGAATGTATATTGGGTCGCGAATATTGAAAGTTTGAGAAGCACTGGTTTAAATGAATATTTAATAAATGTTTTGCATATCTCGTTAAGTGCAAATATCACAGTTTTTTTGTTTGTTTTTTAAATAATTCAAATGTAAAACTTAATGCATATACTTTTATTTTCTTTAATCATGCACATTTTACAATAATTATGTAAAACCTTTATGTACCATATTTAAGTAAAATATTTAATAAGAAGGCTGTAAAAGTAACCCTCCAAGCGGTCTGCACGTAAAACTCCGCCATTCCAGAGATGCTTTTACTGCCTTCAAGCAAGATTCCCAAAAGCGGCCGAGCCGCATTCTTAAAAATACGGCTCAACCGCTTTTGGGAAAACCCCACCTGAAAGAAAAAAAATATGTGCGGGCTTTTTTGGGAAAACATCCCCGGGGCAAGATTTTTAAATTTTTAAACTGCTTAGGGGGGTTAATACATACAAGTGGATCAAGGTTAAATAGGTCCTCAGTCACACTGCATGCGATATTTTAATGGTATGTTCAGTATGAAATTATTGAATGTTCTGTTTGTTGTTATTCATAATATTATGTATGTTGTTATTCATAATTTTCTATATTTAATACGTTTTTAAATAATGTTACATTTTTGGTAATTTTTTTCTTTACGTATTTTCACTTCTCTATTCTTACCAGGCCTAGTTTATCTTAGCCATCTTGAAGAATAATATTCCCGAAAAAAAAAACTGCTTGAAGGAGTGTTATTTTATTGATCCAGAAAAACTAAGAATAAATAAATGTTTATTTCTGCTAATGAACACTCTCAAAACGTTACTTAAGCAAATAAATGTAAACGGAATATCAAATTACTTCATTCAGCTGAAAGAAAAGAAAAATTTTATCTCATAGATCACTTTACTAAAAAAAATACTTAAGTGTTTTCAAAGGGAGTGTCAGACAAAAATAAAAAGCTTTGAAGATATGGTCGAAAAACTTCTTTCTTCATAAAAATTCTTTTGATTTCTAAAGTGCTGATAAACGCCCAAGCCGAATTCTAAAAGTAGAAGCGTTTCTACAATGGATAACTGAGAGTATTAAAGAGGAGAAGAAATGGCGCCTTTGTGAGAAGTCTTAAGATTTCCGGACTAGGTACTTATTTCCCACGTACGAAAACAACTTGAAGGAAAATTTTTCGGAAATTCTAAGAGACCTTCTTTTGAAAAGATAGCTGAGAGTCTCAAAAGCAAAAGGTTGAAAAAAAATTTTTTTTTTTTCCAAATCCTTCAAAAATCGGTATTCACTTCAAAAACCGATTATCGATTTTCGCATTCGAATCTTTTTTGAGTCGCGTAAAATTACGAAAGAAAAAAAAAAGGAAAATGTCATTCAAGAAATAAAGTCGTGGAAAGTAAAAAAAAATTGTAAAAAAATGAATGTCATTTGTTTGAATTTGGGTTTGTTTGTGATTCAAACGCTGAAAACAACTAAAAGTTCCACTTTATTTTCGGGGATTTTTTTTTTCTAAAACAAACACTCACATTTTTTAAAAACTGTGTTTGAATATAAAATCCTTGAAAATCTTTTTTGGGTTACAATTTTTCTTTCCGGTCTGTATAAGGATTACTACAAAAACAACCATTTTATGTTACAGTGTATCCAGAAAATTTAAAAAAATAGTAACTTTTTAAGTTGTAGTTTACTTAGAAACTTGAGAATAAGTTTGTTTTGAAAATAAAATGATTACAATGAATTTTTAGTGAAGTAAATACGTTAAGTAACGGATAGCAGTTTTCATAGATCAACGTTCATTATTCTCCTTAATCTCCCCGATTTCCCAAGAAGCAGTGCTCTCGTCTGGCAACTAAGCATGATTGTTTATATGCACATCTTTTTTCCCACCCGGAAAATGGGGTGAAACCAACTGTCCCCCTTTACCACTGGTTTCGGCGATGAATGCTGATCATCTCCCCGACTGTTCAGTTCCCGAAGAACTGTATTTTATTCACGATACCGGGACGCTAGAGATTCTTTGAACAACTTCACCTTGATTTTATGTGTTTGTCATGTTCTAATGCTTTATTCAGTTCCTATGTTAAAAGTTATTATTTTTTTTTATATTTCTGTATCTGTGTTCTATGTATTTAGTATTTTACATTTTTTCTCTGTATGTTTGTATTATTTTGATCTCTATTCAGGTAAGGATAATTTCTATATAGCCTGCTGCATTGGACATAAAAAGAAATATTATTATTAATAGCAAATTAATTTTCAAAATTGACAAGAATGATCCAAATTATCCATTTACATATTAACTCAACATAGATTTACAAGTTTGCAGTAATGTAGGAAAACTGAAAGAGCAATTTTAAGTAGAGATTGTAAAAAGCTATCTAGCTTAGTGTTAACTTATTGAGATAATTTTATTATACTCAACTTGTGTGGGGAGGAAGAAGTCTTAATAAGTTCGTCCAAAGACCAAACGATGACCAATGAATATCGATATTATAATGAGATGTAGTAGGAATACAACAGTTTTTTAATTTTTAAAGTAGGGGGAAAAACTCACGGGTTAATTTTCTCCAGAAGATTAAAAAAAAATTTTCCTGTTTTTATCATTTTTCCCAGAAGTTGAATTTAAAAATTTCTGTGAACTTCAATAGACAGGTTAATAAAAATTTCAAAAATTCTGGAAGATGGAAGTTGTTTTATACCTACGTATATTCCAGGTTAAATCCATACTAAGTGGTCGTTGGTAATATTCTGCTTAAAAACCCCAGCAAAGTCCAAAAAAAAAATTTTCCTTTTTTCTTTAAAGAATAAAGCCACTATGTAGGTTAGACAGTTAAATTCATTTAAGTTGTTAGCGGCCGTGAGTAACCTATCGGTTTTGAGCACCGGGCCCTGACCAGAAGGCCTGGGGTTTTCCCCCATGCCCGTACCGCCAAACCCCCAGTACACGCGGGGTACTTGCTCTTTAAAAACAGTGGGGCTGAAAATCTTGTGGGCTGAATCCCCGAGTGCAGGGGGGCTGGATATAATTTCCCCCCCAACCCCGTTCCATGCCTAAATTGTGGGGGTGGAGATCGGTGGTGTCGCTATCTATCGTTTCCTTCGGGGAAATTTTTCCGAGATAAATCAAAAGTCACCCGCATGGTGTCCCAAAGGGTAAGGCCCAAGACAGGGTACTTCTAGCCCATTACCACGATGAATTTCGTGGACCTCGATCTGACTATGTGAGACAGGTAGCATGAGCAACAACAACAAGTTGTTAGCTTATTTTGCATTAAAGACCTTCTGAAAATTTACTTAGATTCACTGTGTAAAATCTGAACACATATATGTATTTAAGTCCAACATATTTTGTTGGTAATTTGTAAATATAAAAACAATTTATTTACAACTACTTTTCGGTTTACTTTTTGATCAGCGTTCTTACGTGTGTATGTCTGCTTACTTCCAAGAAATACAATTTTCTCCTGCCCTTGCATAAATAGTCTTACAATTAGGTCAGCTCTTGCCATTCCATACGTCGTTACCAATTCAAAATAGTCTGTACTTGGCAAAATTATAATGGAATAAAATTTGCTTTTACAATAAAGTACCGTAAGATCCTGCAAATAACGTGCAATTTTACACAAATAAATGAAATCGAAATTTACGGGTGCGCGTTATACGCCGGGTACAGAAACGATAGCTTTAAAAATAAAGAAAAAGAGTTGTCTTGAAAAAATTAGACATCTGCATACATCGAAATACTGTTAATTTTAACGAAATGATATACTTAATGAGCTTAAAAGGTTGTACTTTTCGGAGTATATTATTTTTTAAAGGTTGGAATAATACCTAGAATAAATGATTTCGAAACATAAGATCATTGCATACTTCCATTTTAGGTTTCTTCATAAAAAAGGGGTGCGTGCTATATACAGTGAATATACTTAAAACTAAAAAAAAACTTGAATGTATAGGTGAGCGTTCTAAGCTGGATTTTACGATAACGAAAAACAACAATGAGAACATATCACAGAATGAATTATTATCGTTACAACAATACATATAATTCACAATTTATTTTTCTTTTTAATTCTATCTTAGAGTATTTCTCAAAAATTCGTAACTTGTTTTTTTTTATATATGTATCTTTCATAAGGTTTCAACACATCTCTAATATAATACTTTGAAACCATTATTACATATGAAATAGGCTTAGCGTAATCAATCTGATTAAATACTAATGTCCGTGTGTAATCATCAACGGATTTTGACAACATCCTTTGAAGTGAGCTTCTCTGGCAACCCGATGTATCAAAAGCATCAGTTGTATCAAATCGATCTACTCTTGCTACGACATTCGTCTAGCTCATATTATCAGTCGGCCAACTCAACACCCCATCAGGCCGAACGAGGCAACACATGCTTATGATGTCCTCTGACATATGATCGACAGCTAAACAATATCGTCAAGCGACACAACGCGTCGCACCGATCTCTACTGTTATTGGTCGATGGAACTGACGCAACCTTCGTTATAGAATTAAGCGTTGTCATGCCGATAATTAGATTCATAATTACTGAACGTTCCCAAATGGACCCGAGCCAGAGAACGAATGATTCATCCACTAATAAATTGAAGGGTCAACACCGATATTGGAATCGTTCCGGTCAGCGATTGCTGGATGACGCTAATCCCTTTATTGAGTGATCTTATTCGTGAGCTCATCCATCGTGTATCTGTTCATGAATATTTGCTTTAGTAGATTGGGTGAAGGTTGAATGATGAAATTACAGGAAAAGATGACGCGACAACGGGATCTTCAAATTTGTTGGGATGTTCTTGAAAATAGTAAAATACTTACTAAATATCTATTAAGAACAGGTTTAAAGGGGCAAATAAATTTTTTTTGCCCTTCCCTTTAGGTTACATTTTGCCTCATTTAAATTTAAACATAGACTGCATTTAATTAAACTTGACATTTTTGTCAGGTTTATCAAAGTTTTGAAATTTTAATGTGCATTTGCACATTAAAGACAAAGAAATTCAGATCTCAAACAAGGTCTAGGCAAAACACTTACGAAAAATGGATTGCCATCATATTAATCAGAATTTTTTAAGCAGATTAAAAAAAATTCTCTTAAATAAATAATGTATAGTGTAGCACAGAAATTCAGTGCTTTGGGTCCTTAACATGTGGATCATAATAACTTTAGCTCAATTAATAAAAGAACTTAATTACACGGTCAAACACAAACATTCTACTTATCAAACAATATATACTTCAGACCATCATAGAAAAATGAAATTCTTAACATATAAAAAAATAATTTGCACATCCTGACGCACCCCTCCCCCAAACATCGTGGTAGCCTAGTGTGGTTATCGTCATGAGCTTGTGGCTGGCGTTTTATGAGTTCGACCCCTAAGGCAACTGAAGACCTGCCATGCAGAGGGGTTGATGCACGTGAAAGGTTCAAGGTCGGTGGAGGTTCAAATTCTTCCGATTAGAGTGGTGTAAAAGATAGGATAGGGAGTGCCAGTTCACACACAAATATCGTCCTCTTTACACATGGTCTAAAATTACGAGATATGTTGACCATAACCTTCATGCTGCTTTATAGTGAGACGTTATTAAACACTCACTCACTGAAAATACACTTTATCTCGTATATTATGCAGGAATTAACACTTTAAATAATATAATGAACTTGCTTAGACTAGTTTGTAAATATGTATTACTATATTTAGTAAGATATATTACACACACAAAACTATATACATTTTTAATTTTTACCTCACATCAACTTGAGAACTTTTAATAACCGCAAATTTAACACGCATAAGCTGCGATACCAGGGCCTGCAGACGTTATTGACTCTTAGTGGTAATCTGTACTTCGAAAGTGCAGTTCCACTGAAACCTCACATACGCATCATATACATATATATCAGAATCAATAATAAAAAGACAGAAAAGAAACTAAAACTGTTATGTAATATCAAAACTTTGTACAAAAAGTTGTTTTCTGATCTGTAATAAAAAAATGGTAAGTAAATTAAATAAAATATATCAATGCGCGACTGATAAAAAATCAAGTAAATATCTGCTTATCAATGCACGAATTTCATGTATCAAATAATGTACAAATATAAAAAAGCAGTATGGAAATAAGTTATAAAAGTAATTTTAAGAATGAATATACTTTGCCGGATAATTTTAAAATATTCTTAACAACTTCTCTATCCAAGGAAAAATGAAATGTGATCCAAAATTTTTGAAAATTTTCTTTTCACTTAGAAAATTCTATTCAATTTTCCTTCTTATGAAACGCAGCCAAGTCTTTGAGGAATAAATGAATTTTAAGTTTGGAAAAGTATGCATTCTTATCGATTTTTTTCTCAACTGATATATTTAGATTTCATATAAGGTTTACCGTTTCTAACTTCCAATCCGCTTAAAAAACGTAAGAGGAGTTTTTCGCTTGTCATTTGAACCTTATTTAGTTAAGAAAATACTCTGCAAAATGTATTAAAAAGAAGAGTAATTATTTCTAATATATTCAAAAATTGGTTTTTAAAAAATTTATTTAAAATTTTAAAAGAAGGCCCTGATTTTTTCCCAAAAGAAAATTTATTTCCCAGGAAAATTATTTAAATAAAACCTCCTCTGTTTTAAAATAAAATTTTTGAATTTCAAAAATTTATAAAAATAAAAACGGGTTTAAAAAAAGTTTTATTAAAAATTTAATTTTTTAAAAAATTTGTAAAAAAAAATTTTTAAAAATTTGAGTTATTACCGGAGAAAAAAAGCCATGCCCTTTTCCCTTTTTGTTTTTTAAATTTCAGGGTTCTCTTTTTAAATTTTATTAAAAAAAACCATAAAACCAAAAATTTGCCCTTTATTTTTAAAAAAAATTTACTTTTAAGTGGGAATTTTTCCTTAAAAAATAAAAACTTACATTTTGGAAATGGGTTTTAAATTAAAGGATGTTTTGGGGGGTTTTTGGGCAAAAAATTTAATATTAAAAATAAGCTTTTCTCTTTTTTCCTTTTTAAACAAAAAAACATATATTTAAAAAATTTAAAAGCTTTTTTAAAATTTTTAAAAACCTTTAAAACAAATTTTAAAATTTAAATAAAAATTTCAAAAGTTTCCCTAAATTTTTAAAAATTAAACATTATAAATTTTAGCCAAATTTTTAAAAAAAAAGGGGGGGGAAGAAAAGTGTAAACCCCAATATATTTTGTACCCCCGGGGGAAATCCCCTAAAAATAAAAATTTTTTAAAAATTTTTTTTTAAATTTTAAAATTTTATTTTTGGAAACAAAAAGGGAAAATGTAATTCTTTAATAACCCCAAAAACCAACCATAACTAAAAATTTAAGATTCCTAAAATTTTGGAATTTTTGGGGTAAAAACCTTTTCCCCCAAAATTCCCCAAATTAAAGGTTAAAAAGTTTTAAATAAGGGAAAAAATTCGTAAAAATTTTCCTTGTTCCCTGAAAATTTTGAGCTTTAAATACCTATTTTTGGGAACCCTAATTTAATTTTTTTCCTTAACTTTTATAAAATTTGATTAAAAATTTTTTGGTTGGAAGGTAGAAAAAAAAACAAAATATTTTTTGTAAAGCCAAAAGATAGCTCTTATTCAACAAAATAAAAACAAAAATTTTCCTGCTTAATTTTTTCTTTTTTCAATGTGCCCCGGATACCTAAATATTTTTAATAAGGGGGTTATTGGCTATATAATTAAGCCCCCCAAAGCCTATTTTTTTGGTGGGAAACCCCCCGGGCCCAATTGTGGATTGAGTCCTGGTGACACCTGAAGACCCACCATAAAAAAAGGTGGGACGCCCCCTTTTTTTCCCAAACGAAAGTTCAATTTTCTTCCATTGGTGTGGTTTTAGTTAGGGGGATTGCAAGCCGATTTCGTTTTCATCACTCCCGATGTTCATAATTGAAGGTCCCACACCAATACCCCCTTCGTGTTGCATAACCCGCGGTCATTTCCGCCTTTTTTTTAAATTTTATTCCCTGCGGGGTGTAAAAGAAAACCCCAAATTTTCCAGGGGTTTTAAATTTTATGAAAAAAAAATTAAGTCATTATGTTTCATATTTTAAAGTAAAAGATTTTTTTTTGTATTATCAAAAAAAAATTATTAAATTTATTGCTTTACAAAAAAACCCAAATTTTTTAAATTTAAACATGTTTTTCTTTTTAAAAAAACACATAAAAAATTTTTTCATAAACAAGTATATAAAACGCATTTTTCCGTAATAAATAAAACTTTTATACTAATAGATAAAGTAAAAAAAGAAAAGAAAAATAATTTTTTAATTTTTTCCCAAAACCCTTGGGGAGCAGACTGTAAAAATGTTTTTTGGGTGGGAGCCCCCCCAGAAAAAATTTTTGAAGGTCATTCAAAATCTTTGGGAAAGGGGGAACGGCCCGGGTTCCCCAAGCCCTTTAAAAGGCAGCTCGGGAAAAATCGTGGTTCGCGAAATTTTTGAAACCCGGGGAATTTTTTTGTTGAGGGGGGTGAAAGAACCCCCCGCGGAGTGATCGGGGGCCAATAGGGGGATGTGAAAAAAATTTCCCTATTTTTGGGTTTGGTTTTAAATAAAAGTCTGTAAAAAATTTTTCTTTTTTTTGATTTTAATTTTCCAAACAATTTGCTTACAAAAAAATAGTAACTCACAAACCTTTTTTCAAAAATAAGCTAATACCTATTTTTGTTAAGGAAGATTTTAAAAATTAAATTTTCCCCGACCAAATTCCACTACTATAACCCCTCCTAAGATTTTTAAAATGAATTATGATTAATGCATACCTGCACGTAAACAAAACGTTGTAACACAATACATTAAAAGTTATGGTACCTAAGTGAACCGTGACTCCCAAAGGTAAAATAAATTGCCTAAAGCAGCCAATCGCCATTTGTTTCCAGATTCAGTCCAACTATTTACGTAATTCTCCTTATCTAATTACCAGCAAATTCTAGGCATCACGATCTTTAGAACATCATGTATCTTAGTATCTATGAATTATGCACATGAAATATAAATTATTCACCGATTAGTTTTAGAAAATCAATTCAGCACTGACGTTCTGCGGGCAAGTCCCCATACGTTGTACATCATGCTCAAGTGGAGAAGAGAATGCACCAAACATTCCCTTCGCGTATTATCCACGATTGCTCGACCAATTTTTTAGATGGGGGTAATTTTTCAATAGCGCAAATGGATTTTTTCGGCCGCGGTTTCACAAGAAAAAGAAGCGTATTTGGGGGTTCGAGAGGCGCCGAGATGGGCTAGGTATTCGGGAGGTAGTTATCAATCATATAAATCCTAATTGATAGAAAGTTTTTAAAACTATTTTAAATCTTTAAAATGCTGCCAAATTCAGTTAACCCCCAGTTATGAAGGGTTTTTTTTGGGTTTAAAAATAAATTTTCCTGCCCAACTCATTTTTGTGCTATACCATTAAATTTAACTAATGCACCACGCACATATATAACATGAGCTATAATAAGCTAAGTTTATATTATATAAAGATCCAAAAAAGGTTTAAATGGAGGGGAAAAATTTTTGGTTTTTTAAAAAAGCTTTTAGGGTTCTGTTTTTTATTTTATTGAATAGAGCTTTTTTTGGCTTAGAAAAACATATTCCCTTTTTTTTTTTCAGCTTCCGAGGTTAAAAAAATTTTTAATTTAAAAAAAGAAAAATCAAAAGATGGTCTTTAATTCAACAGAAGTGAACATTCAAATTATTCAAAACCTATCATGGAGAATCAGATAACTTAAAAGGTTATAAGTGTATTTCTATAAAACTTTTTGAACCTGATATTTCAATTATTTTCAAGAGATATACTAAAGTATTTCTTATTGTTTGAATATTTTTGTGTTGAAGCTTGTTATCTAAATAATTGTCCCATAAAGAATGTCACATTTCTTATTATATTTACTCGATCGCCTCAAAGACTTTTTAAAATTTTAATAAAATTTTAAAATTTTAGTACATTTTCTAGATAAATGCAACTAATGTGTTTTAGTAATTCTTTTTCTTATATAAACGTATTACTTTCTTCTCTAATTGCTTTGAAGTTAATCAAAAATATAGCTCAAATTTAGCTCAAAATTTTTATTTTTGTAAAATTTAGATCTTTTAAAAATATTTAGCTAAATTATTATTTATTATTGGTATTGATACCTAAAAACGCATTTATAATGTTTTAGTAAGCTATTTTTTAAAAAAATGTATGGAAGTAAGTGTTTGGATACCTTGAACAAAATTAGCGATATCCCTCTAAAACATCTAGGACTTTATTTTTAAATATTTTATGGAAATTATTATTTGATGTAATGAATGTGCATTCAGATGTAAAGAAACTATTATCCCACTGAGCTTAGTAAGGATGTTTGATAATAAATATTACTCTTTTGTATGAAAAAAAACTATTTTATTAAAATAATTTGTTTATACTTATTATTTCATTGTATAAATAAATTTAAAAAATAATTTATATCTCATATTTTCTAAACATGTCATTAACCCATATTTATTGGCTAACTCTGCAATAGATTTTAATACCACTCAATTAAATCTTAAATTTCAAGATATTATGAATTTAATTTCATGTTAAGTTCCATAATTTCGAAATTTTCCGTAACTATTTCATATATTTTACTGATCTAAAAATGCGTGTATAGTCATTGTCTTAAATTATTCAGTCAAAGTAATAACTATATATATAGCTCTATTGATTTTGCATTATTTAAAAACTTTTCTTAAAACAACCAATCGGTACATACAAAATTAATAGCATACATAACGCACTTTCAATCTTTCTATTGGCAATTTAGGCGCTACCTCTAAAAATGCATGAATATTTATTTCCTAAAAAGCATTTTTATGATATACGAGACTGCAATAAAGAACGTTTAATATCGACTTGGCACTTCGATTATGCCTCCTGCTATGCATATACGAACCGTTAGAATGATTTGTAACCAGGCCATTACCTGGTCGACACTTCTTTGTAAGGAAAAGGACGCTTTATGGAAAGGAAGTGCTATTTACGGCACAACTGTGTCTTCTGGCCAACCTGTTCAGCGATAAACTGAGTCAACGTTTATCATTTTGATAGCCTAAACTATAAAATTGCATCTGGAGGACTTTTCCACTTTATGCGCTTACGAAATGTTTATTATATTAAAAGAGCTCGGGAGTAGGATATTATCCTTTTCATGGTTTCAGTTTCGAAGAGACGATGCGTGTTGCCTATTGCTTAGATTACGTTATAGATCATTCATAAAATATTACTTTCATACCACCGTATATTTATCAAGATTCTTTCATGAGAACAAAGGGATTGTATTGGCAGTCAAAATGAAGAAATTTGTTCGTATACATCGATACATGGTTTAAATTTAAACCTCACTTTGGTGTGGTGGGAAATTTAGAGAGGGGGATGTCAACTGGTCGGCTACTTCGCTAAGCCTTGGTTCAGAGTTATTCATGCATTTTCATAATGAAACATATATAAATAAATAGTCGATCAATTATCAATATCTAAATATAAATGCTTTCCCAGATATAAATGCTTACAGTCACAGAAGTCTCGTTAAAAGAAAATTGTCCAGTGACTATATCATGAGAAGCAGCACACCCATTGGTTTGAGGACTGTTTTTTCTTTCTTCTTGGACCTCTTGGGGGTTTTTGAACCATAAATTCCTCAATTGTGTGTATTCGTAATGTTGCTTTTATGAAATGTTGCCTTATCCGAAAAAAAATGACGCAGTTTAGAAAATCATATTCATTGCCGATGTGAGGTAACATCTCCACAGTAAATGCAATAGACTGCTGTCTACCATTTGGTTGCAGACACCAGTTCGTATTCTTACATATGTCAATGGAAAATTAGATCTGCCGAAAAAATTTAAGAATTCAGTAGCCTATTTTACCTAATATTGTTCATATATCGCTAATTTTATTTTAAATTGACTCTTTGTTAGGGAAATTTGATTTGAATGACTCCTTTGTATATCGCTTTTCTTTTGAAAGAAGGTATTAGTTCAATTGTAATATTTTTAAAAACACATGGAGTTTAAGGATGGAACCTCGTAAGATAGTTCTTTACAAAGATAGTGGTTATTTCTCATTTTATTTATTTTAAAGAAAAAAGTAATGACAGAAAATTAATGACAAGCAGCTTGCAGATCATTTAAAGAACTTAAATATTACACGTTATAAGACAATTCACAATTTGTGTTTCTTATCATTTATAAATATATTTCTATTAACAGAGTGTTGATTTTATTAAACACTACAGAGGCTCTATTAAACAGAATATTTACAAAAGTAAAGGAAGATAAACTTTGGTCAAGACATAACTAAAATGTTAAAGAAAGCAGAAACTCACAGCACCATATAACTAAAGAAATTGCAAAACAAATCTATTGAACAATTGCATCATCATATTTGAAATTTTTTCGTAAACTCACGTGCAAAAGTTTGAATTTACGTCATTCACGTGGATTTTAAATATTATTTATTCCTTATATCATAACAAAGCTACTCTACTCTTCGTTTAATCTATAGTATAGAAAAAATTTAAAATAAAAATTAGGAACCCTCAGAAATATTTGAATATTTAAGGCAAATATGCAAAACGACCAAAACGAAGAATTCTAACTTCCAAAACCTTTATCAATGCCCAGTATAAGATATTATTAATGAAACGTATGAATCTCTTTGCAATGGATCATTAAAAATGCCATTTTCTGAAGAAGTTCTCCCCTTCCTCAGAGACTTGAAATAAGGTAAGATGTATTAAAATGAATACCCTAATCCGATTTGAAGGAAAATTGGTTTCTCTCGTCTTCTCTTAATTGGGTTGCAATGGTTCCAATTACTTGGTTAATTCAGTTCACTTGTAGTACATTCCTTTAACAACTTCCTACAAGCTTTGTAAATCTCACAAAGAACGTTCATGTGCAGTTTCAGTAATCTAAATAGTCGTAAAGAGATTTTGAATTGTTTGCTTGTGTAAGCGCTTATGATTTGAATTTCAACTCACGTTCAGAATGTTGTCATAAAAATAGTTAAAAGTTCATAAAAACTGTAAAAATAATAAGTAAAATAATCAATTTATTTTATAAAGTACAACTGCAAAAATGTAGATTGATTTTATGAAGGAAAAATAATTTTCGATAAAAATTACATATAGTTTTCAATGTATTAAGTTTGCAACCATAGAAAGTGACATATGATTTTAATCATTGTATATATGTTTCACCTAATCACCTTGCGGTTGTAGTAGCCAATTGGTCATGGTCACGAACCCGTGGATAGAGTATCACGAGCTCGAGTCTCAGTGTGGATGAAGATCCGTTGTGTAGAGCCGCTGATGCGCTTTAAATCTGTCGAAGCTCAAAGTTTTCCCATTAGCCTGGTGTGGAGATGCGAAGAGGGGCTTTTAACAGCTATAGTGATATCCTACCCCATTGACTGTGCTTCAAAGTACTTCAAATAACTCTATCGCCAGTAGAGCTCGTGTTGTTTTAGAGTGATATATATATATATACATATATATTATTTCTAATGGACTGTGAATTGATCATTAACCATTGCAGACCTAGTATATCCCCCAGAAGCTGGTATTACTTTTTAATGCGGTGCCCTATAGGCGGATACCGATTGCCGGAGGTAATTTTGACACCAAGTTTTCTCCCTTTCCCCTTTCGCTCTAACGATGCGAACCTGTTCCAGGACTTAATTTTGCCGAGAGTATCTAAGCAAATCAGACACTCTAGGGAACTTTTACATGCCATATAATCATATGACATGGCCGCTGTCGATTTTCTGCATCATGAAAATCCACCGACTTTTCGGGGCTTAACCCGCTACCTTGGGGGCAAGGAAGGCCAGCGATAAACCGACCAAGCCACCCAGCCGGCGTATATATATATATATATATATGTTTTTATATATTATACAAACACATATATATAATATCAGTATATATAGCATATAAAATTTTATTTTTGTAATATATATATAAGCAGAGTTTTATATAGGTATGTTAAGTATATAAATATATATAAATTATGTTAAGCTTAAATTGCAAAATAATAAAAGTTGTTTGGTACTTATATATTAAAGCATTAAATTTGTTTTTTAGATTTAATAAAACATATAATAGTCTTGATACATATATATATATATATATATAATATATATTTATTATATAATATATATATATATATATAAATTTTACAAAAGCAAAATTGTTAAAATTAAGCTCATTACTGGAAAAGCAACGAATAAGCAGTGGGTACTTTTTTAAAGTTCATTTTTTCAATATTTGTTTTTAAATTGAGTTACTTTAAAGTTCATTTTTAATCAGAATCCATGCATACAAAATGATACAATACATAATTTAACATCCAATGTAGTTTTTTGACGTTAACAAGTAATTCTTCAAATTTTAAACATAAAGTCTTCATTTTGCAGAAGTAACTTGGTGGTGAAAAGAATAAAGCATAATAATAACATATTTTCGTATATATATATATATATGTGTGGGTATATATATATATATATATATTATTATATATATATATATATAATATATATATTATATTTTGGGGAATATATATATTATATATGAAAATATATATATAATATAAATAAAAAATATAAATTTATATATAAATTTATTTTTTTAATAAAAAATTTTTTAAAATTTTGGTGGGTATATATATGAAAAGAAATTTGTATAATATTTCAAAAATCAGAAATAATAGATAATCAACATAACAACAAATAACGTAAAAAAAAATATAAAAAAAAAGAAGATCGAAAAAATACAAAAAAGGAACTATAAAAGAACCCAGCGGTCAGAAAGCAATTTCCGACTTAGGACCGAATAAATGGGGTTAAACTAGTTTGAAGGCGCCAACCTTCCCCTTTTCAACTCGGTAGGAAAACCAAATAAAAATAAACAAAAATTCAAAGTATATAAAAAAATTCAAAGTATATAAGAAAATAAACCAAAATTCAAAGTATACAAAAACTCACAGAGAGTATGATAAAACCACTGATTAATATTCTGAAATAAATTCTCCCCAATTTCTTAAAGCAAAAAAATCCTAAAACAATTACGGGAAAAAAATAAATAAATTATTAAACGAAATCTTCCTACTTACAGATCTTTTTCCAAGAGAATCAAGAGTCTTGGGTATCTTTGAATGTATCTTTTGAACTACCTTTTACACTAGCCAGCATAGATAGATAACGAGATAGATGACAATCAAGTTTGGTAGGCTTTGAATTAGTTGATTGTCAAAAATGTAAATTTGCTAGGCTCTAATTTGGTTGGTTGTCAAAAATGTGTAAGATGTTTAAGATGTGTGTGGAAAAGATGTAAACTGTGATATGAGTGATATGATATAATCTTCACAGCAAGACCACTAACATGCTGACTTTGAAATCCTATTGTTGTGTGGTGGATTTGGAATCAGAAGTAGCAAGACGACTAATATATTTGTGATGAATATAAGTTCTTAAGAAGTTAAAAGTGTATTCATGATCTAAACAACATTTAAAAAAAATTTTGATATTAAATTTATCTATTTTGTGGGTAGTTAAGCTATCATTTCTAAATAAAAAAATCAAAATAACATTTCTGTAAATTGATAAATGCAAGTTACTATTCCATATAGGAATTTTAATTATATGGAACTTAAAAGAATCTCTTTTGTCAAAAATGTTACTGACTTCATTATTGTTAATAAGATGCAAATCTAAATCCAAGAATTCTACCATATTAGAGTTAAAGTTAGTTTTAAGGAGTTTGAGATAGTCAGGGTATAGAATGTAATATTTGGTTTGTATTCATTATTTTTACCAAAAAATAAGAAATCATCTATATAACGATAAATCAAGTAAGAATCATTTACAATATGGTCAATTTCAAAAAAATGTAAATAAAGGTTCGCTAAGCAATTACTAGCTGGACCACCCTGAGGTAATCATTTGATCTGTTTATAAAGATTCTGATTAAATGCAATGAAATTCTCTTTTAATACGAGGTTAACAAGAATATCGAATTTCTCTTTTTTCATTGAAGTATATAGCTCATATTTATCATAAATTAACTGTAGAACCTGAATCATATCGTCAATATCTATAGAATTAAAAAGTTCCTCGAAGTCAAAGCCATGCATGGAAAAAATTAACACATCTTTAGTAACTCTGGCAATTTATATATATATATATATATATATAAACATAATTCGTTAATATCGCTCAGAGTAAGTACTGTAAAATCCGGCGTATATCGTGCACAGTCGTATAACAAACATCTAGACTTTCAAGCTGCTTTGTTTAATTCTTTGGTATATTCTTCGTATAACGCGCATTCTCTTTTTTACGAAGTAACTGGAAGTTTACATATGCAATGTTCTTATGTTTTAGAGTCAGTTATTCGAAGTATTTTCCTAGCATTGTGAAAAAATAGTATACTTCTAGAATTAACACCCTTTAACTTTATTAGGTATGTTATTCTTTTAAGTAAACAGTGTTTCGATATATGTGGAAGTCTATTTTCTTTATGCCCATATCTTTTTCATATTTAAAACTAGCATTTTTATACGCTGCGTATACCATGCACCCGCAAATTTCGATCGTTTTTTTTTTTTGTTAAAAGTGCGCGTTATACGTTGAATTTTATGGTAATTTATAATGTATAACATTACATATTTATTAAATCAAATAATCTACTATTGTTATTTATATTCATAAATTTATTAAAACTATCAGCTTATTTTTAAACATTAAATTAACTTTAACATTTCTCACTAAACATTATAGGGAGCACTTGGGAAGTGACTAACACGGAATGTATTTAAGGAATTTATGAAAACCTATTTTATTTTGGAACACATACATACATTTTAGAACCGCCTTAACACTGAAACGTGTACAAAAAAAAAAAAAACTCTAAAAGTTTTCGTGAATAGTACCGCTCATTACCTGCACGTCATTTTTGCTGGCAGCACTTCCAGTCAAGTAGCAGCTCTCCAACTACTTACCTGTCCGTCAAAAGTTTTATTTCACTCATAAAAACGTAAATTGCATAAATACTAAAAAAAGAAACCAGAAAAGAGTGAAACTTGTTCAGGTAATTAGAAGTCATTTTCGCAAGTCAACCCTCCCCGTCGAAACTTTTAACCCTCCTGATGACTGTTTATTCCCAAGACTTCTTTTATAGGGTAAAGAAAATCAATACTCTGGCAATTTGTCTTCTACCATCCGACCGGGTGTACGCCCTTTAGACCAATTTAATTTTGCCCCATCTGATTGCTAGGTCGGGGTGTGACTTCGACTGAGAGTATTGATGTCGGACTTTTTTATGTTGGTCACGACGATTGCAAATGTATCCTTTTATTAGGCTGCCACCTGTCCTCCATCTTTGGCTCTTTTTTATGCTGAGTAGAAAAGGGAATCTAGTTTCAGTGAATGTTTTAGATTACCTTTTTGGGTTAATCAGAGCCATTTAAATGTACAGCTTTTTGTAATATATATGAGCAATGAGCTTCTACTTTGGGTTGATGGAGCGTGAATATGTTTAAAATTGTAGCTAAAGCCAATGAATACATATTTAATACACTTGATTCTGTATTTGCTATGAATACTAATTATCCTAGAATTGCGCAATAGATTAATAATAATATTATTCAAATATTGTCTGCATTAAGTGGAAAAATCAGATTTTAAAGCTATATTGTATTAACATACTAAGCCAAATTACTTAAAGCATTCAAAATTTGCTATTTATAATTATTTAAAATTTATTTAATATCTGTGGACGTATGTTGCATATCTTTATAAAAAGGAACTATTAATAAAGTATTTATGTCAATGGAGTTGATTCACACAAGAAAATATTTGGACTCAATAAATGTAAACATTTCACGAGTTAAAAAAAAAAAAGCTAATCAACAGAATAAGTGTTGAATTTTTATTTGTAAATCATGTTGCATTAATTTTTTTAAACAAATATGTATTATACTATTTTTATTATTCATACACTTATTAAAATCATTGTTTAAAGTGATAAAGGTAAAAATAAACAAAAAAAAGCTTTAAATAACCAAGTATCCAACTTCAGATCATTGGCAAGGCATTTAATGCTATCCAATAAATATACAGAAACTTATTTAAAAAAAATTCATACCATGGATAGTTTAAGTATATTTTATTATTGTATTTTTTGAAAATGTTTGAATTATTCCATTTTTTTTATTTTTTTCTTATGAAAAATTTTCTTTAAAACGTTATGTTTTGATCCTCTTCAAAGACATCACGTGATATTTATTGCTTTTATTTACCCAATTAGTGGGAAATATAATTTTAACTACAACTTTAGCTTTTCAAAAATGCCGCATCGAATAATTCTGTGGTGATATGATGCAATAATGCATCAGTCACCAAATTGACCAATCACGTGCTGAAACCCGGAAATCGCACAAGTAAAAGAAATTCTAGAACTTTCAATAATAGGAGTATATAAACTTAGAGATATAATAAAGATAAGGCCTTTCTCAATTGTAAGTTGTTAGAGTGTGTTTTGTTGCAGATGTATATATATTGTTGTGGCTAATGCCATCTATCTGACATAGTCAGAACGAGGCCCATGAAATTCATTGTGGCAAGGGGTTAGAAGTACGCCTGTCGTTGAGCACCATACAGGTGACAGTACGAATTAGCTCGGCGAAATTCCCGAAGAGAAGATAGATGGCGACACCAGCTATCTCCACCTCCCCAATCCTGGCATGGAACTGAAGGGGAAGGAAATATTCTCCAGTCCCCTGCCCTTGAGATTCAGCCCACTAGACTTTCAGACTCATTGATTTAACGAGAATGTACTCCGTGTGTACTCGGAGGGTATTTATTGGCATCGGGCATCGAACCCAAGCCTTCCGGCCTGGAGTCCGATGCTCTAACCACTAGGCTACCCATGGCCCTAGATGTATATATAGAATGATTTAGCGAGTGCAATGAATTCTTCAACGATCATCATATTTTAGATGATTAATGGTATTTTGAAAGGTTACTGACGAGGCAGTCCTTTGTAGATAATTAATTATGCTTAGTGAACATGGATACACGGACTAACGTTCACATCTTAAACATAATACTTAGTACTGAAAACACAAAGCACAAAAAGTCACACACGGTACATTTTGTCAAAGACAGAGACAGAGAAGCAAAAAGAGTGGATTTTCCAGAATCTCGGTATTTATACAAAGTGGCAACCAGAAGTACAACTCACAGGATCACCATGGAAGGAGCTTGTTTATTGTGTTGGAAAAATATTGTTCAAAAATTGCTTTTAAGCGGGTAGCCAGTTATTATTTACGCTTGCATCTTGAAGGCCATGACCAATACAAATTAAAATATGCTCAATATTAAATTAATGAGAATTATTATATGTATGTATATATATATTGCACAGTGGCCATATATGACCATCTTATACAATTCAAGAAGTGGAAGATCGGCACTCACGAATGATGTAGCCAATGCGCAGAGAAAACTTAGGATCTTATCCTACCAGACTGAAGAGTAACTATCCAAATGATTATGAATGATACTAACAGAAGTGTGGGGAAAATTATATATCTTATAACTACATATGTCAAAGGCTATGATTATATATATCAGGAAATTGGGGTGAGTACAATCTTCTTTTCAGAAGAAAACTACTTGTGAATCTTGTCTCTAAAGATGAATCTTTGATTTTTCTATATGATCCTGGGATCAAACAGTTTAATAAGGATTGGAAGCACAATAATTTACCTTCTCATAAGAAAATTAAGGTGCAGAAATCCTTAGGGCAGTTTCTGTTGCCATTTTTTTTTCAGGATTGTCGTGGAGTCATCTTAATAGACAACTAGAAGAAGATTTCAATAGACATAGTGTCTGTTACAGTGCACTGCTGCGCAAATTGCATGAGACTGATTAAGACATGAGGTGTTATCATAACCAAAAGCTTCAATTTTCTTGCCGAAAATATACTTTTTCCTTTCCTTCATTCCTGGGTGCGGTTTTAAAATTTTGCTCCATCCGCTATACTTTTTCCCATCTCTTCTAAAGTCTCTGTTGTATTGAAAACTAAAAAAAAATTAAACCAGGAGTCAAAGATTTGACGACACAAATGTCATTTTTAAAGAGTTGGAGTAATTGATTTTCACATGATATAGTTCTGTAACAATGACCTTCGAAAAATCAAGGAACTCTGGTTGAAATATACAACTCTGGATGAAGACAATGCAAAGAAGTTTTAAGAATTACAAACTTCAAATTAAGTTTGTATTTCAATTATTTTAATAATAAATTTATATATTTCTATTATAATTGATTCATTTACCACAAAATCTAGTTATTTTCATTTAATTAAAAACAGGATTGTTTGTCAGTTGTTGGTACCACGACTTCCTATTTTTATTACTCTTAGCAAAACATTTTTCAAATATATAAATAAAACTTTCATAATTAATAAATATTTTTTTTTTCTTTTTGTTCTATTACTACACATGAGATATAAAAGTTTTAAAAAAAAGAAAAAAAAAACTAAAATTTATCATTCATTTTGTGAAGCATACTAAAACCTTCAATGAATCAATATCGAAATAGCTTCACGAAAAATTAATCTTGTAGCTTTAATAAAAGTTTTTTTTTTCTTTATTTCTTAAGGTTCTACCTTCGATTTTCTAATTCTTTAATAAGTGTTTAAGCAAAAAACATCCATATACTGTTTCAACATGCAACCACATTAAAGAACTCGTAAACTAGAACTATCAATTTTTCCCGATATATCCCAGCAGGTATCCATATTACCGTAACGTAGAATCTTAGATACTAAAACGGAATCGATATACTGGCCTGGAAGAATAAAAAGAATATTGCCTTTCGCATAAAATTTAAGCGCATTTTATTGCCGCGAAATGTAGAAAGTATCGCTATTTCAACAAACAAGATTTATATCTAGCAGCTGTTTCCTTTAGTTATTTGTTTCGCAAAGAAAACGGGAATGTAGCAACAGTTATTAATTTTTAAAATAATTAAGAAATGTGATAATTAATAAGAACTTAAGCCTTTACAAATGAAAAAGCTATGATTCAGTATATTGTGTGGAAAACATGCTTAATTATTTTATTTCCTTCAATGTTAACCATAATGTATGTACTTTTTTTTATCAAAAGGAGAATGTTTTGGAATTATTATTTAAATAAAGATATATAAAAGGTGACACATCTTTAATATTTTTCAATTTCAAGTTGTGCACGTTTTATTTATTTAGACATCGAAGTTTCATTTAAATTTCTATGTTTTCTCTATTACTGTTTTAATCAAACCAATTCATTCTAGGCTGTCTAAAAGTATGTAAAAAACCCACTAGGCAATAAAACCTATTTATTGTTCAGTATTACTGATTTTTGTACAGACTTTCGTTCACAGAATTTGAGACAGAGAGAAAACTCTTTTCTTTCTTTTGTAGATATCTGACATACATATGTATACATAATTTAGAATATTGTAGCAATTTTATTCTAAGATTTTTAAAGGGAATTTCTAGAACAATATATCATCATCTGGAAATAACTATTATAAAAAGGCAAGAGAAAACTTATTGTACAGAATATATAAATGTACTGATGAAAATTATTATTATATGCTGAGTATTTCGAGTGAAAGTATATTTAAAATAACTCATAATTTTTCTGTAGATAAAATAATAAAAATTTTTCAACGTATTCTTAAAATCAAAGACTTCTAGATCCGGTGAATAAGGTATGTAACAAAAATATATTGTTAGAGGAAACTTTTACCTTATATATACTTTGTCTTTTAATTCATATTTAAATGAGGACTTTTTGCACTAGACTGTATTTGAAAGAGTTAGAGTTGTGAACATAGAAAAAAATCGCAGAGTGCTTATGCACATCATATAATTAATGATATTATTTAGAAATGTATTCAGAAATATAACCTAACTTTTAGAAGCAGAAATTCTTAATAATTGACGAGTTATACATTTACAAGACGTTTCGTGTTCTGACTAAATATACATTAGCTATTCGAAAAAGTATGGGAAATGTACATGATGCAAATGATTTACAAGTTTGTCTTCTTAAAAACATGCATACAATTAGATTTTTCTAAAATGTAGATTTTAGATTCTTTTTGTATTTCTTTCAGAATTATGACAGTTTTAGTAAATTTAAATGCACTGATCATGTAAATAAAACGAATAAGAATGATTTCTTAATTACTAATTTGTGCCTTTTTGGTATTGTATAATATCGATTAAAAATACGTGTGCACAAATATTATAAAGAAGTAATAATAAATCATATCTGCTTAATGAATCCTTATATCTATAGTATTTTGCGGTTTTATATTACTATTTTTCAATTTGTTTTATATACATATATATATATATATATTACTATATAGCAATCATTCTATATTTATTTCTTGGTCTTTTACGTAGTTCCTTCAATTTTTAAATATGATTTTCAGTGACTTTTTATATTATTTGAAGAATCATTTTAAAATTATTTTTAGTCCCCGTTTCATTATTGTTTATATATATATATATATATATATATATATATATATATATATATATATATATATATATATATATATATATATATATATATATATAATGTGTGTATAAATAGAGGAAGAAAAAGAGAGAAAAAAATTACTTATAACACTATCAGTAATTTTAGATTATTTCGTTTCCGAAAAGATTGTTCATTGTATAAAAAAATATTTGTTTTTATTTTGACTAGAACATATTTTGGATATCTGTAACTTATATTCTCTACATGATTAATAATTTAACCAATTCCATGCAAAAGTGATTCGGAAACTTCTTTAATACTTTGTATATGCTTATCCTGGATTCTTGATTAACTGAATGATATCAAATTACAGCAAATAAAATGTATTTAAATATTAAACTAATAATAGAAAATATAAACAAACAATCAACTACGTTTGCATATTTTCTGTGATTTGTGTGTGTTTTAAATAATTTTCTAAGGTAAAAATTTATTAAATGCAGTAATAAGATTGAATTTGTCTAGTTATTATAATTCAATCACTTTCTGTTTTCAGCGAGGAATAAACAAATAATTCTCATGTCCACGCACACCATTAATTCATCTAATTTACATAATAGATTTCTTAAGATACGATCTAGTATCATGGATACTTTAACGACCTTATTTTTATTAACATATTTATCTAGCACTTGAGTAATACATTGAAGTAAAATATTCATTATAAATTTTAAAAAAATTCATCTTTGATAAGAAAAAATATGATATAAATATTTTAATAATGAATAAGTAGATATATTAAGAGTAAAGAGAAGTGAATTTTCCATATGAGTTTTTTGCTTATATTATAAAATGTAAGTTTACAAGAATAAAATATAAAGAAATAATGATGAATTTATTTTATATTTCTATCGATACATTGATAATTGGATTTCATTTATTTTTCATGCTTTGGTTTGTGTCTAATTTGTCATTTCATATCTGTCAATACTTTTTATTATAAAAAGTATCTCAAAATTAAAAATCTTTCTTCCCAAATAAATACTCCATAATTATTTCAAATTTTTGCGTTACTTCATTGTATAAAGAACTTTCATTTTCAAAGAAAATCAGGGAAGTACGGAACCATTTTTTACTGCTTTTATCTTTCCATTCTCTTATTCCCCTGTGTCTACCTTTATCTGTGCTCCCGTAGTGAACCAAAAGGCTTGAGTTCTTTGAAAAGGATGTGGTAGTTTTGTCTTGAATTTTTTACTTCCTCAGTCTAGTTTTATTTCTTTTTTCTCTTTAAGTACTTAATCTTTTATTCTTGGAAACATTCTAGTCTATTTGGCGATGTAATTCTATTATTCGATGCAGAAAGTTAGTAAATAGATAACCAATTAGCTCGGCTGGGAAAATTAGAGGAAGATTGTCGTTTCTCAAGATTAATGCGTAGTATATATTTGAAAGTAGAATACTTAATTTATGTAGGATGTGAATAATAAATATTCTTGTGTAGAATTAAAATACCTTTCTTGAAACAAATTCTTCAGCAATAATTTAGGTTAAAGAAATTATTTTTAATTGAATATTAAAGAATATTAAGAATTTCAAAATTTTCATTATAAAGCAAAACTTATTTATATTTAGGTCATTTAATTAGGGAGCAAATTCTAAAATCAATTACATCTCATTTTAAATCAATATAGGAATTGAAACTCGTAAAATAAAACTGGAATTCGCGTAATTTTAAAATAAAAAAAAAATTATTCAAATAGTTTTTTTTTTAAATTTATACACAAATAGCTCATTTTTCTTCTTCTCTAAACATACAATAGTTTACCTTAGCATTTTAAAATTTAAAATAACTTCTTTGTTTTTTACTACTTATTTATTTTTTGCATCTTTTAATTTGTTTAAATGTTATTTAAGTTTAATAAAATGAGTATGCTTACAAGACCCACAATTTAAATTTAAAAGCGTCCCTATTCATAAAATACTTCAGAAAATAGATATGAATCTACAACTTGTTGTAGGCATGTCAGAGCTCTAAAACTTTTAATGTATTACATAAAATATATCTCTATTTCCTTTTTGGTAGCAAATTGTATTTCAAATTTATATCGTACATTTGATACCGTGTCATAGTATTTGAAGAAAAGAGGTGAATATAAGTGATAGTACTTTTAATGTTATATTGATGTCTCATGTAAATTATTTCCCGATTTCTTATGTGACCATAGCAATCAAGTAATCATAGGTAAGAACACGTTACCTGTTTTGTCGAGTCATGGTTTCAAAACCTAGTACCACTGAAGATCCACCGTATTAAGGGGATAATGCACGTAAAATCTGTCAAGCTCAAAGACCTCCCGTTGGCATGCTATAGAAGTTCGGAGAAGGGAGTGCTACTCAGATATCGTTCTCTTCTCTTGTGTATGGCTCAAAGTTACGAAGCTCGTCGCTGATAGGCTTCGTGTTGCATCGCAGAGTGACGTAAATTAAAATCAAATCTGATTGGTTTATTACTAACGCATCATGTCTCTTATATATATATATATATATATATATATATACCGTAAAATCCGGCGTATAACGCGCACTTTGAACACAAAAATAAGATCGAAAATTAAGGGTGCGCGTTATACGCCGGGAATAGAACGATAGCTTTAAATAACAAAAAGGATGGCATAAAAATTTACTTTTAGATGTATCGAAACACTGTTTATTTAAAAGACACGACTTGCCTTTTGAACAAAAGCAGTTGTAATTTAGAAGTATACTATTTTTCAAAAGTCTAGCATAATACCTCGAATAGAATACTTCAAAACATAAAAACACTGTATATTAATACTTCAGATTTCTTCCTTCAAAAGGGGGTGCGCGTTATACGGCGAATATACCTAAAAATTGAAAAATTTAGTTTGAAAGTATAGGTGCGCGTTATACACCGGTGCGCGTTATACACCGGTGCGCGTTATACGCCGGATTTTACGGTATATATCATTTGTTGTTATCAAAAAATTTATTTTGCCTTCTCTCAAGATATTTCTATTTAATTTTCTTCCCTGATATATTTCAGTTATAAAACAAGGCGAACGCAACATAAACGAATTAACAATCTAAGCATTTGGCTCATTTTTCTGTCTTTAATTCGTCAAGAACCTTATTTCAAAAATTACTGATATTCGAAGACTAAAAACATACTAATTTGATTTATTTCACACTCTACAGAGATATTCAATCAAAAAAATTCAATCATTCAACAATTAGATCTATAATTCTCTTAAATTTAAAACTAAAAATCGGCTTAAAAAATCGGCTTACAATGAGACACAAATTAACCAAAAATATCCGACAGGCAATCCCCTTATCTGAAAAGACTAAAAAGTCACCTTTTAATAGAAGGGCAGTGGAAGGGAAAAAGAATGAAGAAAGAGGCAGAAAATGAATAAATAAAATAGCTAGCTGGGACTCATTTATATTCCAACCACGAAAGAAGTTAGGTTCTGTCTTTTCGGCTAGAGGAGTCGAGAAATGGAGCGAGAGGGGAACGACTGAGTGGAAGAGGAACGAAAACAAATTCAACAATTGGGAAAAGCCGCGAACGGGGCAGGCTTGAATCCTGCATTTTTCATTTCGGGTTCAATTCTTCGGTTTCTAGAGCGTCGATTGTCACTTTCAACGGAAAACCTCTACTCAACCGAATGCCTGAAAGCTTTAGTCCGGAGGAAGCCTCTAAGAAAAACTCTCGGGGGCATCTTTAGAATTTTTGAAAAACATGCGGAATGTGTGCGTATGTAAGTTTTTATTTCTGAAAAGGTTTTTCTGGGAGTTTATTTGTGCTTAAATGGTTTCTTATTTTAATTAATTTTCTTCAAAAAATATATCTCTTTTTTTGGAAACGCTTTATTTACTGTAGATATATTTGTGGCAAACAAAAGAGAGAGAGAAAAGAACAAATATACATACTAATATTCATTAAAAAAATCCTTCATACATTTACATCTTCGATTTTTTTTAGCTGACTGAAATTTACATAAACAACTCTTTTAAGACTTATAAAGCTCAAAAAGTCCTTTTTGGACATAAGAATAGTATATAGTGTTTTTGTGCTAGTAACTTTTAAATTCATTAAATATAAATTTAAACAAATATGAAATGCAGAACAATAAGAATTGTAAATTGTGGAGTATAAAATGCACTTTTAACAAAAGTGATATCAAAATTTCCGGTTGCCGGAATGAAACGCTGGATATGAAAAGGATAAGTTTAAAAAATAAACAGATGAGTATAAAAAAGTATATATATAAATTTCTACTTAAATCTAGATTCTGTTCATTTAAAAGAAATGACATAATGCATTGCGCTTTCATTATTAGATAACAAGAAAAAAGTTCGTTACATTCGTTTTCTGTTATATTTTCAGTTATGTTATCGAATTATGTTTCATCTTTTTCTTTCACCATCACTGTTACATCACTTATAATCATGTTCAGTTCTACCTTAATTGTTACATATACTGTATTTTTAAATGACTTTTGAATTATATCAGGTTTAATTTGTCATTCTCTCTCCATGCTTTTATTATTCACTTCCACACTGTTTCTAGACTGGCATGAGGCATTTAGCCGTTTGTAAATATTGTTCCACATTTTAACATCCGCACATATTTTCTAACACTTCTTTTCTTGATATCTAAAGTTTTAACTTTAGACGTATACATTTGTTCAAAAGCATGCTTTAATAATGTAAATAAAAGACTTCAAAAGATAATAGCACTGTACATGTATATTTCAGGCTTCATATTTAAAAAAAAAGATTGTTACACGGGAGAATATACCTACAAACCCCCAAAAAATGCATTTAGAATGTATAAACAGTGTTACACGATGAAATAGGTGGTATTATAATAAATAGTATAAATGAAATTCAAATATTTTCCCTCTGTATTTTTATTATAAACCACTATAAATACAGAAATTTATAAAGAACTTAAATATTATTATTCACATGAGGACATAATTTAAAACAAATTACAGTTGTTAATCCTTAACGACTTATCATTTTTATAGCAAGAAACTTACAACTATTCTAATTCAAGTTTGTAGAAAGTTTTATTTTTAAATTTTAGAATCATGAAAAGAAATTCCAATTTTAAGAAAATAATTAATACACTAATATCAATTCTCTTAGAGGTAAAAAACTGCGTAATCGCTTGGTAATAAAATGAAACTTTTTAATTGTAATTAAAGTCTTATCAATTTAACATTTTGAACTTGTATATTTTCCAAAAATACACATTATATTTTTCAAATTAAGAACATTTATAAATAGACGTGTACCACATATTATCACACGGGGCTTAATAGAAGTAAGTATAAAACACATTTTAAGGGAAAGAAGAAAAGATTAGTCACGCGAATGCTTACAAATAATTACAATAAACTTACAGAAACTTTCAAACACACTTTTGGTGGAAATAATTTGGTGAAAGTTTAGAGGCCAATTTATAATAAGACCCTTGAGATGCAGTTTTAGGAAATTTCTTTCACTGACAAACTTAGAACATAGAAGGAGTACCATGTTCTACATTTTCATACTCACCAAAATTAAAATCGCAGAAAGATAACACAACCAAATTCAATTTGTTCAAAAAGACAAGTTACCATGACCAGTAATAAATTGGGTTATTGTGTAATTAGTATAAAAATGAGGACACGACACAGTCTCTTATTAACAGTTTAATTTTAAAGGAATAATTGGATAATATATTAATCAATATTTCATTAAAAATTTAAAACTGGAAATAATTTTTCCTACAATGATATTTAAGGCAAAAAATTCATATATTTTTTGTTCCCAACTTTATGATAAAAATAACAATTTCAGATGGGGATATTGTAAATTCAAATAAAACACTAGCAAATAATTTTCTAAAATTTAATTTTGAATTTACTTAAAACTATAGTTATTCAGAAATAAACTTAAATGACGAAGTAACACACACAATATATAATAATAATATATATATATATATATATATATATATATATTAATACACGTAGGTTGTTCAATAAGTAATGACTAATTTTAATACAAAACCACTCATCGGAATGTTAAGTTTTGTGGCATAAGAAAAGTTTGTTGTCTGTATTAACAAAAGCTTCCTATAGATGGCGTGCACAGAATCGTTTTCTTGAGTATCACGTGATTGAACTGAAGCGTGTTTGTGGGCTCCTACGAGAAGCACTCAGTTGTCGAAATGGAAGCAAAAATCAGCATCGGAGACTTTTGATATGATACGATATGATTAAAGACTGGAACAAGAAGGTAACAATATCTGAAAAAGCTTTATTACAGTAGACGAAGCTTGGTTGTATTACTATGATCCAAACCAAAAACAATAAAGCAGTGAATGGAAACTTCCATCCTCACCTACTCTCAAGAAAGAAAAACTGTGAAATCACCTGTAAAGTTATGACCATATTTTTTTTATTATAAAGGAATTGTGTATTAACATACTATCGAACCCGATACCGCAAACGACTCGTACTACACGAATGTCCTGAGAACAATGGTACAACCCGTTAAAAGGAAACGCCCATTGCTTCGAAATTGCTTCCGATTGCACCATGACAATGCCCGACTACATATTGCTCGTTGCGTATTGTATGTTTCGCAGCAGAACAACAAAGAGATTTTACCACACCCTCCATACAGTCCTGATCTCACTTCATGCGGTTTCTGGCTGTTTCCTCAACTTGAGAAACCATTACGAGGCAAATGTTTTGCAAGCAACAAAGCATGTGTAAAGGCTGCGTTGGTGGTTTTGAAACAGCTCTAACAAAACGGACTTTTACATGTTTTTAAGAAGTGGACAGAACTTTGGGGTAAATGCATTACGTGCCACGGAAGTTATTTTGAAAAAAAAACATGTAAATGACGATAATTAAAGGAATTCTGTATTTTTTATTATTTTATTCTTATTACTTATTGAACAGCTCTTATATATATATATATATATATATATATATATATATATATATATATTGTCTCAATATTTTTTAAATTTTTTCTGTGTCTTTCGAAACCATTTAGCAAAACATGAACATTTATATAAAATAGAATTTAAGTTAAAGAAATTTCTATCAGAGTCTACAGTTATATGTATCAAAAGGATAAAGTTAAATATTCATCTTTGACCTCCTTCTTTTTCTGCATCTGATTGAAATTCAAAATGTATAATTATCATTGTAAAAAGTGAATTTTAACTTTTTTAAGGAATACAATGAAACAGATTTCGTTCGCCAAAGGTATGTCATGTCTATAGGGACATTTAAGAAATTATTAAGTCGATGAAATAACTTCAAATAATATGTACCATTTTTGTGATTTTTATTAGTTGCCAGTTTCCAATATTAAATTTTAATATTTTTTCCCTATCTCGAGTAAACAATACACCAAATGTTTGAAAGTTATTCAAATTTTACTGTTTTGTTAATTAAGGTATAGGGAATGGAGCACCACATTTTTAGATAGAAATTAGTATTATTAGAATACATTTTTTAAAACTACAGAAAGACAACTATTTTAGTAAAATTTAAGTAATAATTTATAACACAAACTTTCTACTATTTCAGAAATATGGCTAATGAAATTATTTTGCACATAAAATCATAGTTAAGTTTAAGAATTTTAATATGCCTGCTCCTTAAGAGATTTAGTTATTTAACTTGCTTATTTTTTTATTAAAATATGAAAGAAGTTATAATGAAAAAAAGGCATTTTTTCTTTTTAATATAGAAACTATTTTCATTAAATGTATTTTTATGTTAAATGTAATGTAATCAATTTTGTTATCTTAAAATAATTTAATGCAATATTGTTTTAAATTAAACTAACATAATTGAAATAAACAGAAAAGAATGGGTCATTTAAACCGATATACAAGGTAGTTTTATTTTATTTAATTCTTTACAATAATTTATTTTTTAAATAATTTATTTCAGTCATCAAAAAATATTTCAAAAGCATGAATATTTATCTACATTTTAATACATAAATTACTACATTCAAAGCAGTAATATCTTTTGTATCATTTTGTGAAGGTATAAAATTATCCATTTATCAAAAACAAATCAAAATTTTTCATAGAAATAAATCATAAATTCTAAAAAGTAAAAAAAAAATAATAATAATACAAAGATACATACGTTTTATTACAAAATAAAAATGACTATGTGAAGGTGATAAAAAATTTCCTTACTTAAGCCAATTGCATTAATGTTTCATCTCTTGATTCATATATTTGAATTCAATGATGGTTTCATGTCTTACCAAAATATTAAATAAAGTAATACAGAAGTCGGAAGCTTTTTTTTCTGGAATGCAAAATTTTAAGAATAACCCTTAAATTGATTTCCTGTTTTTTCCTCCCACAAGTATAAAAAAATAAATAAATACTGTTTTGCTGTGATATAAATAAAAGCTATCTACGTTCTTTCAAGCAATTTGTCAGTTTAAGGGACAACCGAATAAATACACTTCTATTTACAGTTCTGTGTTCCGCTATGTAATAAAATGCAGCAGACCACATCCACACAGTACCCATTCCAGAGCCTCATCAGCATTCGACACACTTGTCGAAACAAATACAGAAATAAAACAAACTCAAACGAAGCACTCTGCCTGGAAGCAGAAAACATCACAACAAAAGGCAAAGGAGTAAAGAAAAATGATTAACTTTTGCCCGTAGAAAGGAGCACTTCGGTTCCTTTGCCCAGAATGAGGCTTTTGTATCATAAGATTCCGGATAATGCAAAAGATAAAAACAAATTGAAATAAATTGTTTTTATTTAATCAAGCCGCTGGTGCAGGGGTAAACTCTTCCAGAAATATTCTTAGATTACTGAAATGAATGTTTCAGATTTTATAATTCTTTTCTTGGAAGTCTTTAATTTTGTTTTCTGAAAGAGTTTCCGTTTTATTTTGATTTTCTTTCCTCTGGATGAAATTGTTCTTAGGTTTCATTTACGTGCATTATCTACATTGTAAAAAGTTAAAATGAGCAGTAACTTCGTTTTAAATGAACTTTTACATGATTCCTTACATGTGTGTATTTTAATTCGTTGAAACCCTTCTAATAGCATACCTAAGTAATTGTACAAATATTTTAACTTACATAATTCAAATAATATTGAATGATTCTGGATTTGTTTTTCTTTAATTTCCGTTTTTATAGCAATTTAGTAATTTTAATTTGTTACCTTATACATATAAGTGAATAAAAAAAAAATATTTTCAAGTACTTTATATGGATCTAGTGTTTTTATGGAAATTAAGTGCAAGTAATTCAAAACATAAAATATATTCTCAATTTAAGATTGTTTGTAATAAATGTTCAATTGTAAAGTTATTTAACATGTGCTTTAATACAATTTTAGGATAATTTTTAGTTCATTAAGCGGCTTTACTGTGAAAGATGTATTTTTCAGCTTTATTAGTTAAAACTCCGAGTAATAATAGCATTATTTTCTACATTACGGCGCATAAGGAAGACTATTTACATTAATTAGTTTTACGTTTAGGAACTTGGAAATATATATAATCAAAAGATGAAACTTTATTTTTTAAAATATATATTATCATGAACGAAATAAAGCACGTATTCTTAAAAATACTTTCAATTAAAAATGCTATAATAATTTAATCGCATTTTAATTTTATTTTTAAAAGCTAACAGTTTTTTTTTCTTTATTTTGAAAGAAAAAAAATGCTTTTTCAGAATTTTGTAATAAACCTTTTTAAAGGAATATGTCCCATGTATTATAGAAATATTCCTTTCGTTATAGATAAAAGTAAACGAAAGAACACAATTTTAAAAATATAATGTATTAAATATTTTTCTCCATGTTATAAGCTACGATTTTTCAAACGCTTTAAGATTTTTTTATAATGTTTCTTGCTCATCGAAAAATATATAAGTAAATTTAATTAACTATTGCGAAAACTTAAGAATATGGTAAATATTGCATCCTAATAACTTTAGAATTTACTTATGTTTTTGTTTTATGGGTTTGTTCTAATATTCGTAAAATGAAGCATAGCTAACCGAAGTAAAAAATTGCTAATGTTTGATTTTCTTGTCATATATTTTATATTTTTGTACTTATGTATCCTTTTTTAATATGGTTATAAAATTTAATTTAATATGGACATAAGATGTAATGTTTTTGTCGTTAATCTTAATATAAAAAATAAAAGAAAAATCTTAAAGAAAACTAAACAAAATATGTTTAAATCATTAATTCAGATATGTTTAGATTTATAAGGTTGAGCAAAAATACAAACGAAAAAACAGTAAGAATCTGAAAATGGATTAATGTAAATTTGTATGCATTTACCGCAATTACGACTTATTCAGAATTAATTAGCATGGTAATAAAATTATTGATTTAAATTTTTGTATTATTAAAGATATATAGTTTTAAATATTTAGCATATGCATTGATGTTTACTGGCACAATAATTCACAAAAGGTAAATCTTATATTCCGTTTCTGAGAATTGATCTAACATTTTACTCGAAATGCATATGAAGAAATATATTTTGTAATGAAATTCAATAATGCCCACTTTTGAAGTTAATAATTACAAAGATATTAATGGTACCTTAAACATTTTGAAATATTTTCATTTTATTTATCGGAAAGTAAGGAAGATAAGCTAAATATTATCTATATTGTTGGAATTTCAGAAACGACTAATAGATGTAGGTGGGGCGTATGCATGCAGTTGATGAAGAAAAATGAATGCTTTCCGTTTGCTAGGGGAAAATGATTACTTCTAGATTAATCGGTGCTTTCAACGGAAAACTAATAATTGCTTAACTTGTCTTCTTGCATTGAGTCTCTTGCTCCAAAACGTTAAGACATAAGTTGTGATTCATATTGCTTGGAAAAATAAATCTATTACCCACTTGGAGACCGAGCATTACGATTATATTTTGACAGCTTCAGTGAGAAATAGCATGGGTTTTTCCATCAATATGTTTTTTGTCTCAAAGGAAGTACGAAAGAAAAACAAAAATAAGCGATTGGTTTTAGGTAAGGGGAGTGACTTGGTGTTTGTGATATTTAAATATATATATACATAAACACACAACCGGTTTCTTTGAGCGAAGATTATAAAAAATACATATATTATATAATAAATTTATATTTTGGCGATGAAATTGAACAGCTATTTATTGCAGATATAAATTTCACGTTTCTACATTTTGTGAAATGTATTAATTTTTGAAAGGATTATTTTTATTTTTATTCGTACGTAATTTTAAACTTTTAAAATAATGTTAGTTCTGCAAAGTTCTTTTAAATACTTTTAATATTCTTTCCTGTAATATATTTTTTCATTTTGAGAATTGTTTAAATTGCTTTTTTTTTTAATTTTAACTTACATTTTACTAAAATTATTCCTCAAAATTTTTGAATGATATAAAATCAGATTTCAGAAAAACTTTAAATTGTTTTCATGTTAGTTATGAAATAAAAAAAAAAAAGAAAATACGATGTTATAAGTTGAACGTACAGAAAGGAAATATTTTTCAAAATTATTAGCTTTGAAACATTACGTTGTATCTTTTATTATTAGTTTTCACGATATTAAGAATGTTCTTCAAATTTGGATAATCAATCTTTATTCCCATGAGAGTGTTTGGATTAAATTTGACGCAATTTACAAGATTGCTACGCCAAAAAATTAATTTTCAATGGCATCTTCATAATTAAATAGATTCCCGAGGGAATGTCGAGGAAAATTAAAAACGCTTCATACATGTTGAGTATTTGCTCTTGTGACAAAATTATTCTGTTTTTGGTCCACGCTATGTTCATAAATAATGAAACTTTGGGAAGACATATGTGAAACTTTGTTGATAAGTTTGAAGTTTTATTCTGGATTCTCGCAATTTATCATTCATTAAAAAAAAAAGTAAGAAATTGGTATTTGCATGATATACATTTGGTAAAACATTATATTATTCCTCAAAATATATAATAATTAATCACAAATTAGTCGACTTACAAACAGTAGTACGTGAAAGTGTTTTAAATTAAAAAAAATGCTTGCTAACGACTTTATTTGCAAGGTAATGACACAATTACATCAGTACAACACGATAACGTACTTAACACTCACACATCATAAGCAATGTATATATATGCAATTACATTTATTAAAATTGCAACATCAAAAAGGAAAGCGAATACAAAACTTTACTTATCGTACATTATAGCATAGTAAAAGAGTTATTACATTTGCAGGCAATTTAAAAGTATGTAAAATCTGTATACGCAGTTACCTCCGCTCTTTGGCTTGTAAGACAATTATAACCCATATGTCACAATAACGGTCACTATGAAGACGTCATCATCCTGTTCTTGTGAATACTTGAGATGTAAACATGCCCATCTTTCTACTCTAGTTTTGTGATGTTTCTCTAGTCTGTTCTATTCGGCTTTAATGGAAAGACCGTTCTTTAAGACCCACTTGAATCCATCGAACCCACATTTGCGATTGTCGTCGTTGGATTCTGAACAATGCAATTGGCAATATCGCTGAACAATAAACCGCGTTATCAATTCCATGAACTTCAACATGTGCCGGTGCTACTTCACCTTCTTATACAAGGCATAACATGTTCTTCTCACAAACAACAAAACTTAACCAGTTGTGTAACTTTACTTTTATACCAATTTGAGATGTTATTTCTCCATCCTTTGTTATTTGTGTGTGTGTGATTGTTCTTATATATCAATCACAATATACCGTCATTTTCTTTTGATGGATATTTTACCTCTGTATCATCTCTTCTTCATAGTGTTGTAAATTTTGTTGTTAGAAGTGAAATGCAGGTAAAACTTTATTTCTATAAAACTTTGTATAAAATTTGAAAATTCCCTGTATTTTTTACATCAACTATTGGTAACACTATACATTTTAGTCATATAGTTAAACAAAAAATCCTAATTTGTAATAAAATTTAGTAAAAGTGATTAAATCAGAGCTAAAAAGTCGTGAAAACTCTTAATATGGTATTAACTTAAGAATTTTAACAGTTTTCATCTTCAAATTACTTCAAATTAAATTTAATATAAATTTGTTTCTTCGCTGCCACTGTTGATTTTTAAATTTTTAATAAGAATCTAAAGAGGTGAATTGTTAATGATATGCATTTAGAAAATACTTCGATAGCTATAGGAACGTAATTCTTATTAATACGTTTTCATTAAAATTTATTAATAGTTTAGTACTTAAAAATGCGTTAAAATACATGTAACTTAATTAATTTTCATGGAACTATCATTTATTTCAAATGCTAATTTGACAGAAAAAAATATGTCGAAAAAAATTTGAAACAAAAAATGTCCCGTCAGTCGTTAATGTATTGATTAGTTAAGTTTCTGGTTCAACGTATCTAGCAATAAAAATTAATGGAACTATAAGTAACAACGCAATATTGAGTAAATTATAGCCAAGGTATTTTTTTTCTGATTTTCCATTAATGTTTTTATTCTTAAATGATTGTTTCTGATATATGATCAATCACAATATAAATGGGTAGGACTCTGAATTTGAGTTTTAAATAATTTTTAACACACATATATTCCCCACACAAAAAATCTATAAAATGTCAGAAAATCAATATTTTATTAATATATTTTTGTTTGATGCTGTTTGTAAGAGAGAGAGAGAGTACTCATTTTGATATATTTATTACTTATAAATGATATTTTTACGCATAAATAAAAATATTAAATTTATCTCTAAAATTATGCTGTTAATTCTGTTTAAACAGGATCTTAAGAGCTATGCATAACAATACAATTCTAAACTAAATTATTCTATTAAGTATTTTTTGATGTACATTTTAAATTTTGAGAAGATAAAAATGTATTCTAAAGGAATTTTTAATATTCAAGATATTAGAGAATATATAGAAATTCAGATATCAACTATTCTATCTATATTCTAATAATAAATGCTTTACTCATAATCAATACATCAATATTTATACTAAACGATGATGATGATACTATTTTTATAGCACAACGTTTATCGTAATTTTTTTTAAATAATTGTTTACTTTTATAGAGTATTTGAAAATATATATAAAACATATACTCTTATGCATGTTCTCTAAAATGTGCACGAATACACATTAGAAATATATATAAATTTGCATTTCATGCCTGAAAGCACTTTGATCACTTAAAATAAATTTACTTGAACTTCTAAATTGCGAATAACTAATCTCAAATTGAAATATAAATTTCCATACGGAGTCTTATAAACTATTTTATTATGTCTATAATTTCAGCTTTCATAGAATCTCGAGCTGAGAGGTTTTAGCTATTTATCTGTATTTGTATATTTATAAGAACTAAGAACCCATAAGCCCCACTATTGAATTCAGATGAATCATTAAATAGAGAAATTTGCTCAAAATTATTCATTTTACACTCGTAAGTAATCTGTTTTAAATTCAAAGATTTGCTTGCTTTACCGAACTTTGAAAATGCCTCTTATTATAGCCTTCACGCCTCGCAATTAGTAACATTCCCGTCGAAACATTATATTAATTTCCTGCTCAATCCGTCGCTCCGTCTGAAGTTTTAAAGTAAAGGAACTGATTTTGATTTATGTGCATTCCAAAGTCATTACGCCTTATCTGTGAAGTAAACGACTCTGCAGCAAGAGATTTTCCACCAACTCCTCGCGTTTCTGGGAATAATTAATCAGCAATTGAGGCTAATACACGGACGTTGGATGAGCTGAGTTGAGTAGTCTTTTACGTTCTCTCCCTCTCTTACTTTTCCCCACCACCGCCATTGCACCAACCATTAGCAATTTGATTCTTTAGATGTCATTTAAGAGGCATTAGACGCTCGAAGACATTAGCACAAGGGAACACAATTCGGAAAGCCTGATAATTCGGTTTCCGTTTAAATGCGAGAAAACATCCAGTGAAATGATAGAATCTGATGGAATCTTTATTCGAAACGAGGTGAGTTGAGGAGTTTTGATCCTTTATACTCGTCTCGAGTAGACGGGAAATTCGATTTGGTACATTTTGGAATGGTGGGAGTTCGGATAAGGTTGTTACCACTTACCCAAGTGTAAACACGTACAATTTCATTTCTAGATAGCATCTGGAGAATGAATGAACTTCGATTCAAACCGCCTACTCTAAAATTGGCTTAAATGTCATTACTTACATGCTTTGATTTTCCAAAATATTCAAACAGAATAAGGTAATATGTTACATTCTTCGAAATTAAATACGTTTGTTGATAACCGAATGCACATTATACGTATTCACTACATTTGCTTTGTAAAATATTGCAATTTCTAACGGAATTAAATCCTCTAAAAGAATACATTCTAAAATATATAATACTTTTTTTTTTTTTGCATTCTACAAAATTAAACACGTTTGTTGATAACCGAATACACATTATAAATATTCACTATATTATTTTGTAAAATAATGCAATTTTCAATGGAATTAAATCTCTAAAGAATGCATTCTAGAAATATATAATACTTTTTTTTGCATTGTACAAAATTAAACTCGTTTGTTGATAACTGAATACACATTATATGTATTCACTATATTGTTTTGCTAAAATATTGCAATTTCCAAAGGGATTAAATCCTCTAAAAGAATGCATTTTAAAAAATATATAATACTTTCTTTTCTTTCTTTTTTTCAAAAAAAATAAAATCAGAAAAGTCGTCTTAAAGATTTGTATGTGGAATATAACATTACTTAAATATAATATTCAATGTTTTGCTCCGTTATTTTCATGGATGGAAAATAATATTTTTAAATACTATATTGGCATATCACTACAGAATAAAAGTTTCGGCTGTATGTGTGAAAAAAAATAGTCACCTTAAAACATAATACTTTTGATATTTATTCTATTTATTTAGTATAAAACTTGTGCTCATTTTATATGTTTCTGTGATTATATGTCATATAATTACATATATTTAAATAATTACAATTTTTTTTTACTTTTATGTATTATAATTAACTGTTGTAGACGGAAATGAAGCATCCCTGTTCGTATTAAAGATAAAATTTAATTATGAAATTACTCAATTTAAATAAAAGATTTTAAAAAACTTAAAAATATATTTCGCTAATTATAAAAATAGACTATCTTCTCATTTATTTATTTTGTACAATATAATATACAAGGTGTACTTAAAAATTTTTCAAAGAAAAATAATTCTCCACCCCAATAGGGCAGGTAATTTTTATTACGGTCTCAACAAAGCAAGACAATCGTATGTGTGTGTGTGTTCCTAATAATTTAAGTTAGATCTACTTGTCACTGTTTAAAGCAATAAAATAATACTCTGTTATCAGATTTTCAATCATATTTCTAATTAATCAGTGCATTAAAATTTTTTGAGGCTCAAATTGGAAAACTTAATTTTAGTTACCTCAAAATTATTTACCGTAAAATCCGGCGTATAACGTGCACCGCATATAACACGCGCTCATACTTTCCAGCTGTATTTTTTTAAGTATATTCGTCGTACAACGCGCACCCTAGTTCTTACGAAGGTACCTGAAATATATGAATGCAATATTCTTATATTTTGAAGTCATTTATTTGAGGTATCCTCCCAAGCTTAAGGAAAAAAAAATAGTACATTTCTAGAACTACATTCCTTCTAAGTTCTCAAGAGGGGTGTCATTTATTTTAAATAAACACTATTTCGATATATGTATAAAAATAATTTTTTTTTATGCACACGCGTCATTTTTATTTTTAAGCTCTCACTTTTGTATTCGGCGTATAAAGCGCACCCTTAAGTTTTCATCTTATTTGTCGCGTTTAAAGTGCATATTATATGCCGGATTTTACGGTATATGTATCAGAAAATTTATTTCATATAATTTAGAAGTCAATATGTGGAATATTTGAAAAAGTTCAGAGCAAAGATCATAAACAATAATTTAACTGTTTTTGATTCCTTCAGTAGTATGACTTTACTTACTACCGTAAAGAAAAGAGCTCCCTTGGAATCTATTACATTAAGATGAGAGAAGATAGCTCTACAAATAAGTAAGAAGAAGAAAATGAATATATTTAAATGAAAATAGTAAAGGTAAAGAATTTTAAGGTATCCGACTACGTTCGGAACCGTGATTTTGCCAAAGCATATAAATTGATAATATTTATGATATTTGGTGTCACTTTGATTAGAAAATGTATAAAAAATTATTTTAAGAATAGTATTACAATAAAAAATTATTTAAGTACAATATTTTGATAAAAAATGAACATAGAATGACCCATTGTCAAAATATTCTCCTTTTGTGAAAAATGCATCTATTATAATAACATTTTGCCTGTATATAGCTGAGACCTCTGTACAGAGGCTCAACCAGAATTTTTGAAATATGTAACTTAGAAGTGGGTTTATCCATGTTTTACGACAACAGAGGGGAGAAATTTTAAGAAAAAAAAACGCCGATAATTATTTCAAATGGTTGTAACTCTGAAAATAATGTGAATTTTTCAAAAATTCATTGTTGAGCCTCTGTATAGAGGTCTGAGCTATATACAGGCAAAATATTGTTATAATTGAAACATTTTTAACAAAAGGAGAACATTTTGAAGAACAGATTATTCTAAGTTAATTTTTTGCCTAAATATTGTATTTAAATAATTTTTTTGTCAAAATGTCCTGAAGACAATTTTATACGTGTATTCTAATCTAAGTGACACTAAATATCATGAAAAATATCCAATTGTTCACTTTTTTTAAAATCACGGTTCCGAACGTAGTCGAATACCTTAAAAGGTTTTATCTATGAGTTTGAATATTTTTTATGGAACTAAATGTATATAGGATTTTATGCAGATGCCCTTATAAGATATCCAAAATAACAATAAATTCTGATAGAAAAAAGGAGCACTTATGAAACTTTTTACGTAATTTTTCTTGAAAAGGCAAAGGCATTTCGAAAATTTCAACAATAGCACGTCATTAGTTTAATAATCAATTTGCAATTAAATATTTTTACAACTATACTTTAAGATAAAAGGATTTCCAGTTCTTATGCATCATTATACGTAAGTAGAAGAAACATTTCTGGGATGCATTTTTGTTTGTATAATTCCAAGCTTTTCATATCGAAATGTTTAATTAGGAATAATAAAGTCTTGGACATTTAAAAAAAAAAAGGAAACCTTATTTTCTAAAATCCATTAATTTACGAAAATAAGGCACGTTTTTGGAAAGGCAAAAGCATTCCACTGTCGTACAGGCCTCCAGTAGTAAAAACTTCGTGACAACGGTAAAGAATAAGTATTGTACGAAAATACACATATTAATAATCCTAATGACTTTTTGAAACTGGAAGAAATGCATGTTGAAAAGGCTTCTTGCTAACAAGAACACATCTCTAGAAATGATAAATAATACTTCCTTCGAAATAAAATTTCACTAATGGTTTCTAAATGTCATAAGCCAGCATGAGTAATGAAAGCTACCTCTTACAGAAATTTCTCATTCTTTACAATAAAGGCAGGGGGAGAGGAAGAAATGGAATTAGTTTTACATACATCGCAAAAAATATTCAGTCATTTTAAGCTGTTCTGCAATTGAAGTTTTATCTATAAAAAATAAGTTTGTGGGGTATTTTCAATTTATTGATTCAAGACGGATGTGAATAGAATTCTCATAAAGAAATTATGTATATTCAAATATCTTAAGACTATTCTTAGTATTTTTATGTATTTGATCAAATATATAATTTTCGAGACAAATATAATTGGTAAATAATACAAAAAAAACGTATTTATTTCCATATAAATTATATTTCCATGCTTAGCTTTAAAAGGTTACAATTATATAGAACCTTTTCTGTAATATTTAGCTTAACTTGACAGGATTATAAAGAAAATATTTCATAAACATATAGAAATTATAGACGGTGAGGAAACATTATAGCATATGCTTATGACTTTATGTAGAGAGAGCATGTAAAAAACTTAAGGGGACATGGTACGATTTGAGCAAAAATTTTTAATTTAAGGATTTTTAATATTTTTTTGGTTGCCTCCTATGTATGTATACTATGTTAAACATATTTTGTGCTCAAAATTTCATAAAAAGCTAACCATGTAATTTTTTAAGGAAAACACTTGAAATTTTTGAAGTGATTTTAAAATGCTACTCCTACAAAAATTGACATACACGCATGAAATTTGATTTACAAGTACATCAAACTATGTATAATAAAAGTTGGTATGGGTTTTGAGTTAATCTGATTGGTATTCTTACAATACTTCTTTTTATGAATCTTTATTGAAAATTCCTTAAAAAATGTATAAATTCTGAGTTTAATTATTTTTTTAAAAAATAAATATTGCTTTGATTCAAAAATGCATACCAACTTTTGTTACATGTACTATTGGGAATAGGTAAAAAAAATTTCAAAGCATTAGGCGCAATAAAAAAAAAAAGCCTTAACATTTTAAATGAAGACAAAATAACTAGTTTATCTTTTTGAGATACGACAGTTTAAAGTTTTGATTTGCGATAGGGATGTGAATAAAAACGAAAGTAAAAGCTATTATAATTCTGCGTTTTTTAAGTTTAGAGCTTTCAAATTTTGTGAGGTTATAACAAAGTATATAACAAAAAATCTAGGCTAAAAAAATTAAATTTGATTTTTTGACAGATTTTGGTCAATTGAATCGTACTGTGTCCCCTTAAATTCTGTATTTTTTTGATAAAACATTAATGCAATAGAAAGTAATTAAAAATAAGTATTAAAGTGAGATTAAATATGAGTTGAAAAATAATTATATTATCATGCAAACATGTTCAATTTCTTTTATTCTCCTCGAAGATCATCCTCAACTACAAGTTGGTGTACTGAAACAATTAGGCCTCTTCATTATTATAAATTATTATTGATGCAAATGCGTATTTTATGTGCACTTTAAACGCATTACATTATGCAAATGCATTATTTGTTAAACAAATTAATAATAAATTAATGTTTCAATTCCATTACGTTTTTAAATATGTTATGCGTAATACATTGTGTGACATATATTTTACTATACAAATTTCATCTTCATCTGCCCTTTTTGCTATTCTTGAAATGTTTCCAGTATTTTAACTCGAATCTCCACAACTGAATGTGAATTGTTCAATTCGGTGATGAAATATAATAATGCAGTATAAACAAATATAATATAACCAAATAATCTCATTTCAAAATAACTTAATATACTACAATCTAACCATCTGAATTATAATATAATCAAGCAATCAATTGAAACAAATAACTAAATATACATTAAAGGCTTTTGAAATTATAAATGTTATCTAAATAAAAGTTATTAATTCTACGTTCACTAACCTATCATGTTTAATAGGAATAAGTATAAAGGGCAAGTATTCCGGAGTTTTCTTTTTATTCATTTCATGGTGAGGAATACAGCTAGTGCAATTGCTCTGAATTTAATCTAAGGAGAAAATTACATTTATATATACACTCACATCTAACTATAGATCTATATATCTAGAGAAAATAGCAAAAGAGTATAAGACAATGTAAAAAAGCCACAATAACACATTAGTAAACACTTCAGCTCAAAACAAAGCTTGCATGTTTAAACAAATACTTAAAGAGTCAACTTTTCCATTTATTTGCATTCATTACTTGGTTGAAATAAAATCTTGGAAATACAGTTAAAATAATGAAAATAAATTTTAGAACTAAAATTTATTTCTAAAACTCTAGAACACCATAAATCAAAAGTGACAAGACATAGTAAACATACTCCAATACGAAGAACTGAAACATAGGAATTGTATTTAAAGAAATAATATTTCATAAATATATTCTTTAACGATAATGAAAAATACCATTTACAGAAATCGTAGAAACAATGTATAAAGTTTGAATATTGTTATAACAATATAAGAAAAACTAAAAATTTATAAATTGTAGTAAACTTGGGTAAAGTCCAAGCAATTTAACTGTTGAAGACAGGTTGGATATAGTAAAGTAAATAATAAATATTAAGATGTGAATTTAAAAAAAATCTACTCAAATTTAAGGAATTTAAAATTTAAACATATCCCGAACAGTATCTCATACCGTTTTTTATTGTTAATTTTATAACTTTCTCTATTCACTAGATTACAATTTGGCTACAAATAGCTAAGTATCATATTCCTATAAATTGATATATGAATATTACTAATCCAGAACGGAATTTAAAAAAATTGTGTTTAAAAATATTTTTATCATAAATAATACGAATTAAAAATTAATTAATGACCCATTGCATTTTTAAGGTTATCCAAGTATTCAATTGAAAGTAAGCTAAATTATTTTTAATAAGGATTTAGTTATTAGGATAAATTATCTTGGGTATACACTGAATATATATTTTTACCAAGTATAATTAGATCAGTAATAAAGCTTCGTAGATAAACATCACTATAATGAATATTTTGCTTTTCGAGTGTATATATATATGTTGATGTGTTCATTTCGCATTTTAAAATCAAATCATAGAATTATGCACATTTGATAAATTTTGAAATATTTTTGATATTTAAATGGGTGTTGTTTTCAATTAGAATCTTTGTTCGGTTTACTATTCTTATTTCTGATATTGTAATCTTGGATACACTTTGAAACAGAGCTTGATTTTTTTTTTCAATTATGCATTTCATTACTGCAACATAACACAAAGAATGCGCATCATTCAAATAATTTGGAATGATTCATTTATTGCCAAAATTTAATATTCATTTTAAATATTTATAAAAGCCTCAATTCAAAATCAATCTTTCAAACTGATTAAATTTATCATTTTCATTTGATACAAAGATCCTTTTCTTTAAATTACTTTAAGTCCGTATTATTAAATAATAAATTATCCTATTATAGAGGAATTAGATATGTTTGCATTATTCTCGCAGTTTAAATTCTTGAATATTGAATGATTAAAGTTTGGATTTAAATTATTGAATATGCAGGACATTTAGCTATTTATATTTTAACTATTCGTATTATAATAAATTTCGTTGTTATTGGTAATTCTTTAAATTAAGTACACAATAACAGTATTTTAGAGGGTTAATGGCATAGTTAAAAAGTATAAAAAAACAACACTGCTCTTAAATTTGCTAATTATTATTGCAATTATATTTATAATTAACAACTATTATTATAATCGATACTTGAAACTAAGTTATTTCCGCTTATATAATTTCTTATGATTTTAAATTATATGTATATGGAATTTAGAAAACAAAATTATGGAGTATGAAACTATAGTTGTTGCTCAGATTATATTTCATCATTTTTACTTAACTGACTATCTCAATAATCTTACTTTAATATATAATTTTTATATAATTGTGTATTTCTTGAAAAAATATTATGTCAAAATAATTTCCTTTTTTTGTAAATTGATTTTTTAAGTACCTACCAGATAAACTAAAATTAAAAAAAAAAAAAAATACAAAGCAACTTATTTTTCATCAACTAAGAAATTTTCTTTATAATTTTTTTAAAAATATTTAAAGCACATGGAATAATTGAAAATATTTTTATCTTCCGTTATTTAAATCATTTTTTCTAGAATCAAATAAAAAATTAATATCAGAACATTCTTTCATAAGTGTTTACTTTTCAGTATAAATATTGTAAGGTACGATAAAAAATGTTTAAACTGGAAATATTTCGTTTTTTTTAAATTTTTTCTTTTTTTTAAAACAAAACTTTTAATATTATAAAATTTATATATATATATATATATATATATATATATATATATATATATATATATATATATATATCACAACAAAATCTAATTAGAAATTGATAATTAAAAATTTTTAAAAATTCTTAAACTGTACAATTGTAATTTGTGAGACTCAATGAGAGTGAGTGCTTAACCAAAAATTAATTTGACGATGAGAATTTTTTTTCCGGTTACATAACTATATATTTAAAATCATGTTTTGACAATTTCCCGTAATTTTTAAAACACTTAACTGAAACTTTAAATTTATTCCCTTTTTATTTACAAAAATTCTCATTCGAAATATCATGGAGTAATGTTATTAAAATTTATTCATGTTTATATATATATTTATCATTTAAAATCCCTTTTTTTTCTCTCATGTGAATGTGGATACTTGCCAAAGCAGAAAAGAGGCATTCTGGTTTTTTTTGGGTGGGCTTGTATTTTTTTAAAATGTGGGTTTTTGAACAACCCAAGAGGCGGGGCCCCAAAGTACGAAAAAGATAATAAAAGAAAAATTTTATGAAATTATTCTAATATAAAAAATAAACGGAATAATTTTTATTTTTGTTTCAGATAAGTGTGTGTAAAGTCCGTGAATTCAGAAGTTATTCCTTTTTTATTTCATATTTATGGTTTAATTAAATTTCTTAAAATAGGGAAAGTTTTTGCATTTAAATTCAGCTTTTTTTTTTTTTTGTTTTTAAAAAAATAAACTATTTTTTAATTTTGAATTTTATCCCATATAGTCGATAGTATGAATTTTATTTCTTTTTCTGAATTTAATAATCCAAATAAACAGATTCATTTATACTAAAATCTTCCCACCTTATATTTAAAAAAATAAAAACTGAATAAAAGATAAAAACTGATGCATTATCAAAATAACTGATCGCACACTGTCTTAAAAGCATAAATTATACGCAGAAAAGAATGGCAAAAATAAAAGTGATCTTTTAACAGAAATTTTTTTTTTAGATGTAAAAAAAATATAAAAAATTATTAAGTCACTAAATAATATAGATTATTTATTAAGAGGGAAAAAGTAAACATGTCGGAGCATATATTATAGTCTTGAGAATTCAAAATACAACACCGAGAAGAACAACAGATATCAAAACTAAATTTATTAGGAAGTTAAAGCACATAACCAAGGCGAAAATTATTGAAGATACAGCTATCTGTTTCCATAAATTTCCTAAGTTTATCTGGTGCAGCAAGGAGGAGTGTACATTGGGTCAGTCATTCTCTCATTATCAGCTAGATATATTCGATAGCTGGAACATGGGTAGAACAAGTAGACCATGGCATTAATGCAATCTACTGCACTTTTATATTAGAATGTGGCCACTAGAAAGCTCTTGAATGTAAGAGTGGACAGCAGATTCATAATCTTCGTATATATTACTTTATCTATGTTTCTTATACTATCTATGAGTGCTAGAGGATGTAGGAATGTTATAAAATGTATGCCGAAAAATATAAAAAACTGCAGTACAAGTTTGAAAATGAATGAGACCCTAGCAAAGCAAACTCCACAGTGACTTCAAATTAATCCATTAGATTTCGGGCAGAAGCGTTATTATCTGTAGAAACTATGTTAGCTATTTGTTTGTCCACTGCTAATGCACATTTCAGCAGCAATTGCCAAGGTTTGTGCTTATGCTGGGATGATTTGCGGACTTTCGTCAGTGCTGGTTATTGTCCCGGCTATGCACCCTAGAAATGTGGCAAGATAATCCAAAAATACCACCTTTAACTCTAATATGTTATGCAGGGTCTTTATGACGATGTTAAAGGTAACAATTAAACAACCTCTATTAAAAATGTCTAATCCTACCATCTTAGTATTCTGAACGAATGCTTGATTCGTCCGTAAAGACAATTTTGTGACATTCGGTTGCCCATATCAGACGTTTAATGCAACAATGCAGATGCAAACGCCTGTGGTTCTAAGACAAATGTCATTGCAACAATGGAAGGGCTTGGAGACATTTCACTTTGTGGCAAACAATACTCGAATGGTAGGCGAGGATACCGATTGTTGCACAAAATGGCATAGTTGTTCAGATAAGACTCCTGATATGTTAGAACAATCCATCACTGCCATGCGCAATATACTTACTCTCACGTGAGTGGCATGATACAATTAATACCATCCATCAATCGTTCTCTTACGCATCCATCGATTATAGAACCACAGCACTGTTGCTTTGTTACATCCGACACAGTCACAAATTGCTCCGAAGTATAAGCATTAAAAATGTGCAAAAAAATCCTACTAATTCTAACTGAGAAATGCGCTCAAATGCTACTCCTGCTCCTTTTTTTTGTGTATTAAAATATTAAAATACAACAACACGCCACTTTGCTCTCGTTTTATATAGCATTTATTGGCGATTCTACAGTGTATTTGTTGAAATGCAAATCATTTTCAGTTTCTATTGCAGTAAGTGCGCAATGAAAATTCCATGTGCTTTGGATGTTTCATTGTGTGACCATTTACGGGTTTAACAGTGTATGCAACATACTGAAGCCAATTTTATAGTATCTGTGTCGTTAACTCCCTACTGAAAATAAGCAAAAATTTCTCAGTTTCTTTACCAATATCAATATAGTAGTGTACAGGAAATAGTTTTAAAGAATTACGCGCAATCTCTTATTAAATGTTAGAACACTTAAAGACTATGCCTATGACTATTCTGATGTATATCCCCCCCCGAAAGAATAAAAAAATTGATTTCTTCTTTTCAAATTCTTCACATTTTATTATTTGATTCCACATGTTAAACACGACTAATTTAAACACATACATTTTGAAAATGTTAAAAAAACGAAAGTTCAATAGGAAAGAAAAGATAAAGAAAAATGAAATTCAGTTAGTACAATCCACATATAAATGTAAAGATACTTTTGAAACAAAACTTTTTAGGACTTTTAATTGTCCCCAAAATTTAAATACAGTATCGCATCTTTATTATTTTTCAATATTTAAAGGATATTTTTCAGGGGAAATGAGCATATTGTATATAAAAAATCATATAAAAATGAGAACATGGAAAGAAATACTTATATGATGAGTTTTGAATAAAAGCAAATACAAATAAATTGCAATTAATATTGGAAATAAATTCAATTACTTTCAAAACAGACGTCTATGTAAATAAAAATACATCTTGAAAGAGAGGATTTTTTTACAGGTATAATATGATAAAAAAAATCTCCTTTTTAGCAGTTAACAAAATAATTCCCCCCCCCCTTACGTTTTCAAAAGTGTTTTTGAAGTGATTTCAAACCCACTTTTTTTCTTTATTATATGTAAGTTATAATTTTAAAAATTTTACTTTTGAAAATCATATAATAATTCCTTTTGTGCCAGGTATACAGGTTTTCAGTAATTGATCATATACACAGCGCAAAAGTATAAATTAATTAAGAGATAATAATAAAACAATTAATTAATTTTCTTCACCAAACTAAAGATACATTGCTGAAAATAATGCTATAATTCATATATATTTGCAGTTCTGGAATTTGTGTACGTTACCTTGATGATTTAATTTCGAAATATCTTTAGCTTCAGATTTATTTATCATTTTCTTTCACAAATATTAATAGAAATAGAACAATACGTAATTCGAACATAATTAAGAATAATTAAATAATTATATATTGTATGTAATTTCCAAAATTTTGCGCATGATGAAAAAAGTATGATTATAGATTTTTTTATTCGGTTAATGGACCTGCACTAAATATCACCAAACATTTTACAAACTAGAAATTGGGTATTGAGTATAGTAATACATAAAAAGTAATTGATGTCTTGAAATTTTAATACAAGAAAATTGAGGGTGTCTTCATTTTGTTTAAAATGCAAATGAAATGTTGTATGCATAAATTCATACTCCAAATTTTTTTCAAGCTATCTCTTTCTCTAAATATATATATATATATATATATGTCCATACATAGCAAAGAAAGACAGAAGACTATCATAACAACAATAAATATTATGAACAGCTAAAATGTTTTCATTTTTTACATGATTTATTATAAAGTTAAAGGATTTCAGATGTAAAAAGAACAGAATAGTGTATCCTAATATATTATTTTTAAAAACTAATCAAGCTGAAAGCTTTTATTGATTACATAATAGTTGTACCAAAGAAAAAGTAATACTCAAATAAATTTTTATTAATTATGTGACTTTTTTCCTCTACATTCTATCTCTCCACTAGTTTATGATGTTAAATATGAAATAAATCTAAAAAGCTTTTTATTCTACGTTAAAAATAATCCCAAATACTTTTTTTTATTAATTGTCTCTTATATACCTTCTTTATGCCTCGAATAATATTTAGACTAAATGCTGTGCTTTTTCACTAATTTTGTTTTGACGGTAAATTGACTTCCTCCACATCCTAAGAATCTCGGAAGATTCATACCCAGAATTTTTATTGGTCATATTTATTTTTAAAAAGGTGTACCAGCAGTTATAAAAAAATTCATTTTAGAAGTTTATTATCAGAATATGGAGTTAAAAAGACGCATTTTTATGAAAAAAGCTATTGATTGGTTTTTAACTGTCCACTTCAGATTTTAATTGGGTTATGACTGAATAAAATTAATTTATTCTTTTTTAGGCACATGAAAAGTTTGTACATTTTTGCCTTCTGTATTGTTAAAGTTTTAATCGATCAGGATATATATATTTATACGAACCTCTATATTGCGAATTTTTCTATGTAGTGAACTTTTTCCTGGAACCAAGAATATTTCAAAATTTTCTTCATAAAATAACCTCAAAATAGCGAAGTGCATTTTCCTATATAATGACCTTTTTATCTTATGAATGAATTTTTTTCCTTCCTATTTTTAACGTATTTTTGGACATTTCAAGTTATTCTTCTTTTAACACATTTTATGGTGGTCATTAATCTTGAACTGGTTTTATTAGGTGCCTAATTCATAGAGAGAAATAGAATTCTGGGTGTTTTATCCAAGAAGTGCAACTTTTAACCCGCACTGTCCAGTTCACTAGAAACATCTTAATATACCCTTTCACCTCGGTGGAGTTGTTCGTTTCCTTAAACTAGCCTCCGTTCATTTGTAGATTTGATCAGTCGTACTGATAACTTCGTCTCTTGTAGCTCGAAATTGCGAAAATGTAAGTGCTTGAGTATCAAAAAAATAAATTTAATTCTTCTGTAAGTGGATAAAGGAGTCAGAAAAAATTCCTTTTTTCCTTTTTTTGATAAGTAACATATGTAAAATAAATATATGTCAATTTATAAACAGTTGTGGAGAATTTCTTTTTTTAATATATAATGATTATGAATTTACAATTTGTCTTATATGGTTTATCAAGAAAATAGAAAGATGAACCTTCTATATAACGAATTTTTCTTATAATGAACTTTTTCGGGATTTAGTGAATTCGTATATAGAGGTTCGACTATATATATTTATATATATATATATATATATATATATATATATATATATACAGATAGCTATAAAACCTAAGAGAACTTTTTAAATATATATATATCTATATCGATATATATATATATATATTGAAGTTACCAAAGTTTTTTTTAAAATCCTACGAAAAATTACCTGAGGGACCCCTCGAGGCCCTAGTTAAAGGGGTTTAAAGCGCTAAAACCTCATGTTGGCGTGATGTGGAAGATAAGAGAATAAAATCCTGGTTCAAGATTAACCCTCAACACTTAACCAAGGCTAAAAATTGCGAAGTCCGTCGAGCTATCGTGTTGCTTTAAGTGCGATGTAAAAACAGTTACTCATACATAAGTATGTGTGTGGGCGTGTCGAAGATAATACGTGTACTTGGTATGACACATACATGGTTGAGATAGCTGATTATTTATCTTGAAACAATTATAATACTAGAAATAATTACAGTGATTTATTACATTAGAGTGTATTATTTATTTCTCACGTAATTCTAATACTTTTTTCCTTCAATGCTTTGGTTCGTAAACTAAATAAAGTCGACAAAGGAGAAGATTCCCCCAAACTAAACACGCAGAAATTACTGATGTTAAATATTCCAGGAATTATTTAACAATTGATACTTCATTCCTTATTATTATTAAACAAAACTTTCAGGATGCTAATTCGGGAAGTCTACACAAAAACAGAAAAATTACAGTTCTAAATCAATTACGCACAATCCACGAAACGAATTGTCTCCAATCCATGTAAAATCGATTATATCTTCCCAAAGTAGTGCGCTCTCCAAACAAAATAAATCAAAATAATATTACAGAAACGAAATTCCATCTTCATCTCGAGCTAGTTCCAATACTAAACATTATCCTGCAACAATAAACACCCGGGGGTTTAATTGAGTAACCGGAGATAATTGAATGGAGCTAATTCTCCCTCGACATAATTAAAGAGCGAACTAAAATACTCTCAAATTAGCAATCACTGCTTTCTTTCCTAGTTATGTCTGCAGATAAGGCTCTTCGATTAAACATTTTTTGCTGTTGCAGATAGGTTAGCCTGGAGATAAAGAGACGAAGATCGTCGAGTTTTCTAATTTTCTTCTGGAAAGAAAATTGCATTTTGAATAGGTAGTGATGGGAAACCAATTTGAAGGGAAGTAACTTTGAGTTGCAAGCAAATACTTTTAATGTGTCTGAAAAAAAGTTACTTTGTTTTCATATTTTTACATTTGAATAGGTATAAATGTGATATGGTCGTTCTATGGTGACCCTATCTTTGATTGTCATGAATTAGAGGTGGGTTTCCCGAAAGAATCGACTTTTTAAAATTTTAATATGACTTTATTAAGAATAAAATTTAAATTTCTAATAAATTAGATAAACTATATTAAGTGAGAATAAACCAAAACACACAGCAAATGTTAAACCTGATCCTAACTTAGATCACTTTTCTAAAAAATTTATATTATCCACCTATTTTCAATTATGATAATAAAAAATTTCCAAATCAAATAATCAGTCCCCCTTTAATTCGCAAGGTTCATCACAAAGTCCTGGGGCCCGGGTAATGGTATGCACCTTGTAGTATTGGCGAAATATTGGTAACTTTTTTAGGCCGTCAATTCACATTATCTCTTAAACATAACTTTCCCCAAATTGCCATTCTCTTTCTGAAACTTTTTTCTTTTTAAAAACTATCTTATTTGCATTTAACTTCTTGGATTTGGGTTGGAAAAAGATTTTGCCATTAATCTTGTGGCCGTCAAAGGGGGCAGGGTTATATGTTACAGAAGAGGCAGCGTATGTGACCCGTCATAAAATGCTATTAGAGTGAAGGGATATCGAAAATTAGCACTGGGAATATGCTATTTAAATAATTTAAACATAGATTTTTTTAGAATAAATATTGTGTTTTAGATTTCTCAAATAGTTATAATATGACTAGTTGAGAAATCTAAAAAACTTATATCAACTATACAGTTTTGTATTTCATTTTTCATACTTTTAGGTTGTCAAAAAAATACAAACTCTACCATACACATTCCGCCATTGGCTCTAAAACTCAGTGGCGCAACAGCCCACGAGGGCCAGAGCCTACTGTGCCCATAATAGTATACGTGGCCATTGGGCACTGAGGTGCATGAGCAGATGTCACGATCAAGTAGTCAGTCTGAAGCGAGAACCTCAGTGTATGAGTCCACAAGGAAGCTTGGTGCTCATTTATCGACCCACTGCAGTGAGATGAAATGTTGAGTTGACCTTGCCCAGCCCGGGAATAGAAACCGGACCTATGGTGGGGAAACACAATACGCTATCACTCAACCACTGAGCCTACATTTCACATTGGGAGTACATAAAAAATGCACAAAGAACTGTACCTGCACAATGTATAGCTTATGAGAAAAATACTGTAAATGATGATGAAAATTTTATGATGCATGATGGTTTCACATGATGAAGCTCTGGCTCATTTATGTGCTTCTGAACGTGATTGGCTGAATACTGCATTTTCCAGCAGCTGAATCCTGCGTGGGGATCCGGTTTTATGGCTACCATGATCACCAGATCATCCACAGTTGGATTTTCCCCTTATGAGACAATTTCAAAGTATTGTTGTATCAAAACGCAGATACTATCCAAACGGACTTAGTAGAGCTTCTGAATAATGCTTGCACTTGGGTGGATACCGTGCTACTGCGACTTGTGCAGTCATTCATTCTGCAGCGCACTCGAGTCGTCTGCGATGAGAAAAACGAATTTTTTTAACCTCTGTCATTATAGTTATTTACAAATATTGCTGTTAATGTGAGAAAAACGGCTGTGAAGTCTTACTTTATTTTTTTCTCGTAAACTATGGATTATACATGTACAGATCTAGGACATTTTTTATGTACTTCCAGCGAGGAATCTGGCTGTGCAAAGTTTGAGTGCTATTTTTGGGACACCCTGTTCATTTAATAAATCTGATGATATATATTTGATAATAGATATTTTCAACGATTCTCTTATTTTAATCTATTGATTCAATGTGCTGGAAAGTAATGTTACATGTTTGATTTGACTTTATGCAGTCTTTCATACAAAGGAATATGATATATATTTAAATATTTTGTGTTTTTTTTCTTCATAGTACTAGGACTAATCTTTACGTGATGAAATTATTTCCTGTTTCTCGAAAAGTTTTTGTACCAAACGAAATTGCTACAGCGAAAAAAAAGAAGAAATACGATAGTTATATTTTATTTATTTTATTCTCCCCATAGTATGTCCTACATCATTCTGATATGTTTAACCCTTTATCTACCGATGATAACTATAAATACCACTCACTTGAAAATTACATAGAATAACCATTTTCACGAATATTCCTGATACTTATAGGGAATATTCTTTTAAAGTCCTACTGTTCCAAGATAAGTAGCAGCACAGATTAATGAGTGACCTTTTGGCAGGGGGTCCCAAAATAGTTTATAACCCAGAAATTGCACGTTTCAACCCGGATAGCTAAGATTGTCATTTTTTTGTTCCACATAGTATTTATCATGGGTGTATAAAAGATGAATTGTCTTATTTTTTTGTATGTTAATGAAGTTCTTAGAAAATGATTTGATTATTTATTTTAAGTTAACAGTGTATATAATTAATTTTACAGTTGAATATCTTTAATTAATTAATTAACTCTAACGGATTAATTTCCCAAAAGTATTTTTTTAGTATTTTTATTTCAATAATTAAAAAAAGTATTACTGAAAAAAAACTGCAGTAAATCATATTGCGGTAGAAAAAGGGTTAAAGTTGGGAAATGTAAACCCAACTTTTATGTAACATACTTTTTATTGTTTATATTTCAGTAAAAAGAATGATTCCATAAAATTTTTGCTTAAGAAATAAATCTGAATAATGGAATCATTAAAAAATATATATGTTATTTCAGAATATTATTAATTTATTTGATATAAAATAATACGTAAATAATACATCCCAACTATGGCAATGAATTCTTACATAAGAATGAATATGGATGAAAAAGGAATTATTTTATACCGGTATATATTTAAAACAAGGTAATACAAATAATTGGGCATAAGTAAATTAAATATTTATTGGATTAAAATTTAAATTAATATTTATTAAACTTATATTAAAAAGGCTTGTCTTCCAACTTCGAGAATCTCAATGTTTCAAAGATAAAAAAAAATTATACACCATACACCTATTATATTTTGCAAAGAACGAAAAATAATTTTTTGTTAAATTTTCATAAAATATATGATGCGAGTACAAAAAAGTTTAATAAATTATTCAGATTGAAAGAAAGAAGAACGTTCTTATGATAAAAATATATTCCGTTAAAATTAATTTACCATAAAATAAACATCAGGTAATTGTTCTATTTATAAAAAAAAAAAATTTTTCATCTGGAATAATACTGAAAAAATTAATTACGCATAATTTATTCTGATTTGAAGTTAAAAAGTAAGACAGATGAAAGACACTTTGTACGAAAGATAATCTGTGTTTTTATTTTGTAATTGAAAAATTAATTTTTTTTCTTTTTTATATATGCTTCATTCGGTGTTCTACCAAATATTTAAAACAAGGTTAAAGAAAAATGGCATTTTTTGAGCTTTTATTATTGAACATTGCTTATTTATGAAAGGTTTATAGTCAAAAGACGATGTTAGTTTTTCGGTAAATAAATTATGGTTCTTTTCAAAATTACAGAGATATATTTATTTATTTTCGTGTAACAAAGAGTTTTTTTTTTAATTCAACTACCTTGAAAATCATTTTTAAATAATTTAATGATACGTGTTTTTATAACAAAAGGCTATTTTAAAAATAACATTTTTAAATAAATGTAGTTGTCGATATTTATTTACCTTTACACACACACGTACCTTATTTATTCGAATCTAAACCACATATTTTTTCCAATGTTAATGCCGTTGAAAATCGGGGGCGGATTAGAATAGAAGGCAAAAAAACTTGAATGGGGGAAAAATTTAAAAATGATAATTGGAAAAAAAACAAGTTTGTGTATGAAACAAAAGGTTTTTTAATGCTGGTAAAAAAAATCAATTATTCACTTCTTACGAGTTCACATTTTAAATTTCGTAAATAATAGGTATAGATAAAACATTTTACACTATTTATTTTTATTTTTTCACAAAAATGTGTTGGAAATTTGAAGTGCTTCTTAGAATTCGATGGTAACTTAGATTTGAATAAATATTATATATTTTCATTAATTTTTTAAGTACATGTGGTGCAATAATTAGGGCGATTAAAAGTGATTGAATAAAATTTTAAATTTTCATTTTTATAAAGATCCATTAGCAATACGTTGTGGAATGAGTACTGTTGGAATTCAAGTAGATATTGCTTAAACATTTCATTTACCTTTCCATTATTCTAAATTACAACTAATCGCTTAAAATTTTAAGTATATTAGTAAGAAACATGGATTAATTTAAATAAAAAATTTTAAATCCTAAAATAAAAAAAATGTGCTTTTTTTCTGTTTATATTCAGATAAATCATAGATTTCTGTACAATGAAAACCTATTTACCCCATGACATTTTTTCAACATACTTTACTATTTCTGTGTTCAGTCCCACCACAATCAACCAATGCACTCGTAATGGACCAAATAATCTTACCTTATTCGCTACGGGATTGCTAAATGTCCAAGTGGGAGGACGAAATTGTTGTGAGATTACTAGCAACATGATGAGGGTTTGACCTTTCAATTAAGTACTCAATGTGGTTAATAAAGAGGATGGGGGACCTTGTTTCCAATCAACCAATGAATATATCTCCCTTTCCGCCTGTAAAAGCTAATTGCACTCTTTGAAACCTTGATTTCCTCGCATCATCATGTAATTAAAGATGTATGTATTAGAAATTTTAGAAGCCATTTTGAATAGAACAGTCTTTGACAACAAAGTATATTTATTGTTTCATTTCATTTGTGCTGAAAATTGGAAATGAATGCTTTGTTTATAAATTCTAATTTTTTAAATAGATTTAAAATGTATTTAACTAATGTTTAAATTAAATTTGCAATGTATGTATTTTAGAATTGTTTGTGATGTATATTTTCTTTCTCTGAAACAACCAACAAATGCGGTTTTAAAGTAAATTAGGATTTGTGTTAAATAATTTATATTTAAATTACGATATCCAATACTATTACTTATACTAAGAAAATTTCATTACAGTAATTTGATTATTCAATTATTTCTTATCGAACATTGAAATCACGATATAAACTAGAATATAACACAATAAATAATTGATACTACACTATTTTACACAAGGCATGCTAGTAATAATTCATAATAATAACTTAATACGTAATTATTTTGTATCATTGAACAATCGTTACATTTTTTTGTGAAAAATCTGTCTCGTGTAATTTTACTTAACTGTTCGTTTAGACAAGCATTTTAATATATTTTTGAAAATAAGTATAGTTCATACTTTTCATGATTAAGGCTATTTTTATCATTACTTATAGAATGCTGTTACTTATAAACTATACTTTTATCATAATATAACAAAATAAACTACTCATGGTACAGTATTTCAGCGAGAAGTATATTTGGAAATTTAAAATCGTTACTCATAACCATGGATAAACATAAGCATTAATTAAAATTTAAATCGAATTAAATTTTCTTATTTAAAAAAGCGGGACGAATTGTATTGAATTTTGATGACTCCATCGATTTATTTAATACAAAAAAGATGTGACCATGGTAACTTAATATGACCCCAAACCTGTGGTCAACATGCCATGAGTTGTTCGATCCCAAGAACCACTGAAGCCCCACAGTGTGGAAAGGCTGATTCAATTAAAACCTGTCGAGGTTCAAAGTTCTTCCATTGGTGTAGTGGGGTAGTTAGGAGGTAATTGCCAACTCCTGCGCCATTCTCGTCACTTGGCGGAGGCTGACAATTACGAGGTCCGTTACCATTAGCCCTCGTGTTGCTTTGTAGTGCTACATTAATTAGCACTCCCTCAATACAAAAGAGACGAGGGGCTATATTTTATCCCGTAGATTTGTTTTTTGATGTTATTTCAGGAATAAATTTATGATAATTTCACAAAATAACTACTTTTTTTTTTTTTGCGTTAGAATTTTTACTACTAATGTTAACGTTTATCAAAAGCTTAAACATGGGTTTCCAATAGTTACAGATCAATACGTTTCGAATACTTAACCCGTGGTCACTCGCGCCTGTTTTTGCTACCTTCGTTACTCGCGGGGTGTAGAGAACACCCCAAACTTTTAACACGTGTATTTAATTAACAAAATAAAATTAAGTCATTATGATACATATTTATATAGTACAAGGTGTTTTTTGTATTATACAAATAAAATTATTAAATTTATTGCATACAAATGAGATTAACACATTAATTTAAACTAAACATACAAAATTTTCATTTTAAAACACATAATTTTATATTTTTTCGTAAACCAGTAAAACGTATATATCAGTAATAAATATACTTTATAATTAATGATATATTGATAGTAGAAAAATAATATTTTAATCATTTTCCAAACATTCAGAGCAGACTCTATACAAATTCTCTTCTCACGGGAGTTCTCAGCCTCCCAGATAAATATTTGAAGGTCATTACATTCCAATCATTCGAGAAAGAGGGATGGCATCAGGCCTGAAGGTTCAATGACCTAAACTGTGCAGCTACAGAAAAATCGTGGTTCTGCGCATTCTTTTTAGAATCCTGGGAAGACTTTCTTGTTGCTGGGGTGTACAGAACACCCCGCGCGAGTGATTGCGGGTTAAAATTAAAATTCACAATGGGTAATCATTGGGAAAATAAGCTGAGATGTGTGTAAAATAGGTGCGAATTAAGAAACCACAACATAGCTCTATTGCCTACATAACAAATCGAAGTACTATGACATCACAGAATGACGTGCTTGAAAGGTTCCGTCATTCTCTCGAAACCAGACATAATGTGTGACTCCATGTTGCTTACATGAACGACCCATTGTGATTTTGCGACAACAGTAAGTGGTACGAGCTCTGATAAGAACCATCCCACCCAAGCAAACCTACTACTATTTACAAATCGCTGATTACTCACGTCAAATCAACATGGCCGAAAGGAGATAAATCTATAGTTCTCTTCTACAGGGGGATGACTCGCATTCAATTCTCGCTGATTAGCCTGGGCATTCAAACTATCGTTAAAAGTTCGAATCGATACGAACCAACCAAACGTGGACTGGTAACAATGTAGTAATAGATTGGTGCTCAGCTCTCACTGGTTCCAATTTCCTCTTGTGCCAACCACAGATGTGAGTTCTAAGTTATTATGGGAGGGAAATAGATTCTATTATGTAATGAGAGATTTCGCTCTTCTGAGAGAGAACGAATTAATATTTGATGTAGGTATGAATTTTAACTGTAAGCTAAACAAGGTATTTAAATAACGCATTCAATTATTTCATGGGTAAATATTTAAAAAAAAAAATGATTTCATTTAAAAATTAACGTTATTGGCAAAATCTTTCTTCACCTAAAGAAAAATAAATAATAATAAAATAAATAAATAAACCTGAACCTTTTTTCTCATGTATTTATTTATTTTTGAAAATTAATATCTTATTGCTATTTCGCTTACTGTTAGTACTAATCATAGCTTTCCCCCTGTCACAAATTCAATACATCTTTCTCTATATTATAATGCTAAACTGAACTTAAATCTCAGTTCGGTTGTGATATTGACTAGCATTCCGTTTATAAATTGTTGAGATTTTGTTTAATGTATATATATTTGCGTCAATTCTTTTCTAAGGGCTAAAAAATAGTGCCGTTTCTTATCCCACTAACTTTGTATGATATTTAGATTATTCTTTAGCAAGAAGTATTACTCTGTTATTAATTTTTTTTTAAAGTCTTGCCTTTATTATTATGGAATGTATAAGAATGTAACCAAGCAGGTTAAAAAGTAATTTTGGACTTAGGACTCAATAAGTGGGGTTAATTAAGTGTAATTTATCCGAACTTCTCACTCTGCTATTAGGTAGGCTAATATAGAAATCGCCATAAATTGCACTTGCAATAGATATCAAATAAATGAAAATCATCGAATGGGGAAAATTGAAGTTATTTTTAAAACAGTGGGGGTTCACAAAGGGGGTGTCTTGGGGGGTCGGACACCTCCCATTTTGAAATTTTTTGGATTGGTTATAATCCGTATATATTACGAAAAAATTTAATGATGTATTGGTTATTTTAATAAATTAATTTTTTTAAATTTAAATCTAGTATTTATTCAAAAATTTAAATTTTTTGTATTCTCTTTTTCCCTAAAATCGCCCAAAATCAAAAAGAATATGCGGGGTTTGGCGTAAGGGAAACCCTTAAACCCCCAAAAATAGTGAACTTTCGACCCTGGCCCCCCTTTAAAAATTTTTTTTAGAAATTTTTGCTTTAAAATTTAAAATTATATATATATATATATATATATATATATATATATATATATATATATATATATATATAATATATATATATAACAAACCCTATTAGTAACTAAATAAAAATTTGAAAAAATTATTGGTTTTAATTTGCGAATTTTTTCTTTTTTTTTTTAATTTCGTTTTACTTTTAAAAATAGCAAAAACGGTAAAAGTGGAAAAAAGAATAAGAAAGAGAGATACGAATTAAACGAATTTAATTATAATTTAAAAAAAATTTTGGGTTTTTCCCTTCCAATATAAACCCAGTGAAACTTAACGCATATCTTTAAAATCTAGCAGTTATTTTGAATAAATAGGTAAAATTCTTTTTTTTTTTTCAAAATGAATACATATTGTTCTCACATTAGAAAGTTTTTAAATTTTGCCCGAATATTTATAAAAGTAGAAATATTCCTATTTAATCAGTACTACTTTAATCAATGCAAAAGAAAAAAATAAAACATACAATGCAGTGTAATGTGTAGTATTATTTCGAAGCATTACTTAAAAAATAGAATTATGTATTATATAAAATATTTTTAGATCACAACATTTAGTGGTCTACGTAGTAGAGTCGTCAGTTAGAATTATGATGCTACCGAATATATGCTTTATATAGGATATGAAGCTAATTAAATTTGTTAGGACTCAAAGCCCTTAGAAAATTCTGTTAAAAGTCTATTGTTTAAAAAGATAGATATATATATACAAACTCAAGTGTCAGAATTTTACTTGAAGTAAAAAATAAAAAAAAAAAGTTTCAAAATTAAGTTGGCCGTTTACAGTAGCCCTGACGCAGCTCAAATAAAATAAAATCTCCTATACTTGAAAAAAGGTATTTGAACGAAACTATGGCTTAAAATTTATTCGATGGGTATTTTTAAAGCATTTTGTTTTATTTAATTACATAAAATCATAATACTAAAATTAGACACACGTTCATTTTCTCTGTTTCCTGGTCTTCCGATCTAGCTATTATTTCTTTAATTTTTTTCAATTAAAATAAACTTTCTTTGAGCTCTTTGCTGGTTCGCTCCTGTCATTTCACCAGTGTTAACTCCCCTCCTCTTTCTTCTGCCTTTCAAAAGGTATATTATCCTCATTTATTGGCTTGTATGCCTTTCCAACTATTGTTTCATTTGCTTTAGGGTGTAAAGACAAGGGAGTGGGGTAGATGTGCCCTCGTGGCAACACTTACCCTTTTGACACTGGTTTCTTGCCTAGCCACGCCTATTACCCATATTTCAGGCCCCTGCCGCTATTTATTTTTTCTGTGAGGGGGTCTTCACATGAGTCACTTCGTAGCAACTGACTCTTGCCCTTTTTCCAAAAGTATAATAGAAAAAATAGAGTGTGTGTGCTTATGACCACTCGATAGAAGTGATAACTTCAAATTTTGCAATGTTATTTTAGGAATTAGGTGAATAAAAAAGGGGATATTAGTATTGTCATATAAAATTCTTTATTCGTATGTCTGTACTCATAAAGTAATATTTTTTTTGTGAAATATACAATCACATTTGCGAATTAGTTGTATTCTAAGAAGGAAACAATAGGTTTACGGTAGCTGAAGTAGGTTATAAATACTTTAGTTCAAAATTATTTAAATATCTAAAGAAAACTACGTCAAGCGTTGTTTCGTACTTTGTGGTGCTTTCATTTGGATCCTTTGATATAATTAAATTGAATTTTGATTTTAAAAAATGTACTAAAGGCTTTGATTTGACTTTTGAAAATTCTACATTAAAATCCCCATTTGAAATAGTAGGCAATTTGTTCAGAAGAGTTGACCCGCCTTCAATGTAGGCAACTAAATTTTTGTGAATAAATTCGATAATTTTCTCCACACTTTGATTTGGTGAAATACAAATAGTAACCGTTAGAATTATTTGTACATTTTCTGCCCTACATTTCGCTGCACAAATTTCTCCAATACATGACTCACTAAACCCAAATGGTTCAATAATATTGTTACGTGTAGTATTGTTACCATTTTTACGAGAGTTACAAACCCGAGCGTAACAATGCTTGGCTTTTTAAAACGCATCATTCAAGTTCACACTCCAGCAAAACGCACCTAAAGAAGTTAACACTTCAAAAATTGAACCTTCACCCTCTATTATTTTGCATTCCTCCCTTCCCTGTTTTTGTATTCCCTTTTAGGAATGATATCCCTGTGTATCTTATTTCTTATCCAAGGCTTTCCTGTCTCATTAGTGATACATCATTTGTGTGTGTGTTTAAAGTATTTACATCGTTATTGTTTTTGCTATCAATCACACCTTGCATCCGTTGAAAAGTCACTTTTGTAAAGTACTCTTATTTTATATTATATTATTCTCCTTATTCTCAAGAGTTTGGGGAGGGTCACTCATTTGGAACCCTATTGTATTAGGTTGTCAAGTATGCAATGGATAAAAAAATGCACACAATTAAATTCGATTTTTTTCTAATAAATCTAAGATTTTAACATGATCTGTAAATTTTTTTTCAAACTGAAATATGTGTTAAAAAGAGGAAAGGATGCACCTTTCACACACACAAAAAAAATTATGCCAAAATAAGGCGTCTAAATTAGGTTTTTTGCAATTTGCTCCATTTCATACTTGACAACCTAATACATGTGTATTTGTTTTAGTTCATAAATAAAGTATCTACTCGGAGGATCAATTGCAGCTTGAAACACTTTGGTTGATTTCGATTCTAACGAGTAAATAAGGTATCGTGTGGTTGGTGGAAAGGGAAGAGAGGTGGGAAGTCCCTGATCCCCTCCCTTCGAGTACTCTCCCTCAAAACTGAGGGTCGAAACGAGTCAAAACGTACTGTAATCTGCATGGTGCTCAAAACTATTGTTAACGATAGGTGTAAAACTAGATCTCTTGCTAAGATTCATGGGCCTCGATCTGACACCATTGATCAGGTGGCATTAGCAATAAAAATATTTTAAAATCAAATAAATAGAACATTAAAAAAAGTTAGTAGACATTCTTAAAAATATTATGGAATACAATTGAAACACAATGAAAGCAGTACTATGTTTAAATGTTAAAGGAACTTTTAATTTATTGAAAAAAATTATGAATATTAATAATGACAGCATTCCTTAATTATTTAAACAACCATCATTATTAATGCATACACAGCAATGCAATCAATAACTTGAAAGTGCATTGTTTCCTATTCTACTTAATCCTTATGTATAAATAAACATCCACACTAATGATATCCGGGATTATTATTTTTTTTTTATCTTTAGTCTAAAGTGAAAGGAGAAAAAAAATATGCGTTATAAACCAAACTTTAAAATCAACAATGGAACCTCTGCTTTTTCATTGTCTTTTAATAGCTCTAAGAAATATTTACAGCATGTCATTAAATAGTAATTAAAAGGAACAAAATAAGTGAAGGAAATAAATAAAAAAAAGGCCAGGGCCCTTTTGGAAGTTTTTTTTTTAATTAATGAAAATGTGGATGGTTGCAACAAACAAAATTAAGGGAAAAAAGTTCATTAAAAAAGTGCATTAAAAAGTATTTAAAGAATGCTAACAATGATAATTACCATTAATAAAAACCACAGTTCCTCCAATAAAGCTTTAAAAAAAACTCCCCAGGAAGAAAACTGTTTAATAAAGATTAAACAAGGTAATAAACACTTTAAATTATCAAGTGCCAGCACATTGTGTTTGTTCTTAATTTTTAGATTCATTAACACAATTTATCGACAAAAGAATCAATTTAATGCAATGGATTTATAATGCTACATCTTCTTAATCAAGCAATATTAAATTATATTGACTGAAATAGTTTTTAATTCCATCTATTTGTCTTATCAGGATATTTAAAAGAACCTGCAGTTAAATGATAACTGTTATTGTATTAAAAATATCAAAATATGTGAAACAATATTCAATAAATATGAATTATTATTGATAGAATCACATTAAAACATGCTTGACGTACGCGTCTTCAATACACATTGTATGTGTGTGTTGTGTGATTAAGTTTTCATATACAAACTAGATTACACACAAAATATTGGCGAAGGTTAAATTAGTGTGCAAGATTTACTAAATGAATAATTTTTATTTCTATTATGTAATCATTAATAGAAAAATGTATTATTATTATTATTTTATTATAATTACAAAGTTCTTTTTCTCCACACACCTGATTATTAGGGTGAATAGCGGTTACGTTGAGTGGAAAATGTACTACTCGAAGCCTACTTTTATGGAAAATGTGCAATTAGATGTTATAGAGATTAAAAAACAAATAATTTTAAAAAATTATTTCTAGGTTTAATCTTGCCTCAAAGGGATTGAATTTTCAAAAAAAATATAGTATATTTAGATTTAGTTACATGATATTAAAATCAAAATAAAATTATTTTTCTTAACGATAAATAACCAAATGAGATGATAATTGATTAGTGACTACTAAGCAGTGAATAATACAATGGCATTCCAAGATTTCCAATCCCAGCTCTCTCTTCCCCTACCGTCGAGTCAATGGGCTCAATTCATGTGATGTCATAGTCACATGATAGTGAAAGCCACGTGATTCTAGCTAATCAATTCAAAAACTCATGCGGTGTCATAGTCACACGTTAAAAACTATCTAGTGTTTCTAGCTAATCAGTTCACGCACTTCGGTGTTGCCAAGTTTTGCTCTTTGCAGAAACTTTCTCTTAAAAAAGTACATATGCATACAAAATGCATTTTATTTAAAAGTATAAACATAAAATTGATTTTGAAGAAATTTTTTTTCTAACATTTAAAAATCTTTACCCAAATATGAAATTTGAAATTTTATCTGAGTTTTACAAATAGAACAACAAGTACAATTAGTTTAATGTTTGTTTTGAATTCAATGGAAAACACGTATTTGTTTTTATCATGTGACTTCATGATTAGAGCCTATTCAATCTAGCATTTTTCGGTCTCCGCTCCAACGTGCACTATCATTAAAACGATTTTTTTCTTTTTCAAATAAGAAACTAAGCAATTTGTTATAGGTACACTCTCTATTCTTTCCGTATAACTAGAAAGTAGGGTATTCTCTCATCGTAATAATTCATTGCTTCGTGGCTGGCGTGACATAAGTTCGAGCCTAGGGTCACTGAAGACCCGTCTTACAGAAGGAACACAGCTACACTTTAAATCTTCAGTGGCTGAAACGTCCGTTGTGGAAGTTAGAGAGGCGAGTGGCATCTCAGGTGTCGTCTCGTCACTTGATCATCGTTCAAAATTACAAGGTCCATCGCTTTATCGCAGTTTTTTAATGTACTCTCACTCACACACCCGTAAAAAATTAAAAAGTACTTAAATACCCGATTTTCTTTGATAAAAATTACTTTTAATTCCTTACCATAAAATAGGTGAAGTACCTAAATTTCATTCCCGATTTGTGGCAGTAATTAACATAAAATTTTTTTTTTTAATTTTACTGTCCTCATCATCTATATACCAAAGAACATTTTATCTACAATAATAAATTTTGAAATGCTGAAAAATAATATTTTTTTTTTGATCCACCCTATTGAATATATAATTATTTTAAAATATAAAATAACAAAACACTCTTGTCTCGATTGCTGGGTTTAGAGTTTTCTTAGAAAAGTTGGTTTTAACAATTGCCTTAATCTGGAGATTATTCTAAAAGATCTTTCTTAAATCGAGAATAGTTTTAAGGTATCCGACTACGTTCAGAACCATGATATGAAAAAAGCGCTTAAATGGATAATTTTCATGATATTTAGTGTCACTTAGATTAAAAAACATGTATACAATAATTTTAAGGACATTATGACAAAAAAGTTATTTAAAAACATTATTTTGGCAAAAAATTAACTTAGAATAACCTTTTTCAAAACATTCTCCTTTTATAAAAATGCTTCTATTACAATAATATTTTGTGTGTGTGTGTGTTTATATAAAGTAAAGACTTCTCCAGAGAGTCTGAACTAGGATTTTTTTTTAAAAAAAACTACATTATTTTAAGTGTTACCACGAATTGAAATAATTATCGACGTTTTTTTAGAAAATTTCTCTCATCTGTTGTAGTAAAATATGGATAAATCCACTTTTAAGTTATACATTTCAAAAATTCTAGTTGAGTCTATGTACAGAGGTCTAAGCTATATACAGGCAAAATATTATTATTAATAGAAGCATTTTTCATAAAAGGAGAATGTTTTTAAAATGGGTCATTCTATGTTCATTTTTTGTCAAAATATTGTAAAATAATTTTTTATTGTAATAAAATTCTTAAAACAATTTTACAAACATTTTCTAATCTAAGTGACACTAAATATCATAAATAGTATCCATTTATACGGTTTTGCAAAATAGTTGTTCCGAACGTAGTCGGATACCTTAATCTGGAGATTATTCTAAAAGCTCATTCTTAAATCGAGAATAATTTTACATTATACCAAATCCATAAAAACTTAGCTCTATTTCACTAATATAGAATTTATATGCTAGCATAATATGCAATGTAATCTTGCACGCTTTATGCTTTCTTTTTTTTTTTATTTTTCATTTTTAGGTCCTTTCAACACATTACCCTATTATCATTGAAATGCTTTGAGCACAGTTTAAAAGTATTTTTAGCGCCGTGACCCACGTGTGTGTTGCGTGAACCACACTTAGCGTTAGTACCTTTCCTATCGCCATTCAATGCGCGTAATGGCACCGCGACTGAATTATTTTGGAACTACACTTTGTGGCGTCATTTTCGGGCAGCAATATTAACTTTCCCAGCGTTCCTCGACACAGCCCCTCAATTCACCAGGGAAATCAGAGTAAACGACTGGCAGTATCCATCAATTTGATGCAAGCTTCGCTCTAAATTCGTACTTTCCACTGAAAAGAAATCTTCCAAAAAATAGAAGAATGAAATAAAAATAAAAAATCCGATTTCAGATACGAATATATATTTTATTCCAAACGTATATTTTCCGTGTTTTGGTGGCCCAATATCCGGTCTTTTATTTTTGAAAAATTGTGTAAACTCGGCAACGCTTTTTCTATTACCTGTGCACTTCCTGGCTGTTAACCACGTATAGGAAACACAAAATGTAAAGAACCCCTTTTTTTCGGTTACGCTTGCTTGGAGAAGACAGGATTTTTTTGTTTTTAGAATTCTTGGTTAGGAGAAATAGGATTTTAGAATAGATACTCATGAATAACTCAATACCTCTGAAGCCTAGTTGCTTTCAGAGGACTCGTAAGAGTGGGCTAGATTTTAAAAAAGAAGAAAGATTGCATTGTTTAGATTGTGGTGTGTGTTTAAACTTACGATGCATTAAAAATATGTTTTGAGACTTTTCTTCGGGTAAACTGCGAATAAAGTCATACTTAAAATTTATTTGTTTGTATTGATATAACATATTTAAAACTGCTTGTATTAATATTAAAAACGCAATACAATATTTATATAAACTTTAAGTAAAAGTAAGTGAATTATTCATTTAATGATTTCGAAGTGAGTTTTTTTTATTTACTTAAAATTGTATACTCTTAGATGCATCCCACAAAGAAATATTTTTTTGAGATTTCTGATATTACTTAAGCACTTAGTTTCGTCTCGTACGTGTATAAAGCCAAGTAAGTGAGTGAGTGAATATTAACGTCGCACTGTTCAGCCACACGAGGGCATTTGGTGACGGACCACGTAATTTTGAACCATGGTCAAGTGACGTAGACGACACCTGAGCTGGCACCCCCTTCTCCTAGCTACCACACCACGTTTTAACTGTCGACAGATTTAACGTGCATATCTTCGATACAAGACGGGTCTTTAGTGGTACTGGGCTCGAACTCGTGACAAGCCAGCCACGATCCGATACCTTGACCACACGGCTACCACTGCCACATATAAAGCCAAATGTTTAAATTAAATATAATTCAACTTGCTTTGATGGGTGAGTGAGTGAATATTAATGTCGCACTGTTCAGCTACACGATTGCTTTTGGCGACGGACCATGTAATTTTGAACCATGGTCAAGTGACGTGGACGACACCTGAGCTGGAACCCTCTTNCTTTCCTAACTACCCCACCACACCAACTGGAGGAAGTTTCAGCTCTCGGAAGATTTTGCGTGCATCGCTGCCCTACACGGCGGGTCTTTAGTAGTACTGGGCTCGAACTCGTGACAAAGCCAGCCACGATCCGATACATATACCACTCGGCTACCGCGGCCACTTTGCTTTGATGGGAGTTGAAAAAATTTCTCCATTTATGTGTGTGTGTGTTTTTGTGCCTTATTTTAACTAATTTTTGTTTTGAATCCTAGAAAACACCGCGCTATGTTTAATTTTTGTACTTACCCATTTAAAAAAGTACTACTTAATTGCAAACTTTTCTCAAAAAAAAAAAAAGATCAAGTAGTTATATTTGTGTGGTGAGCTGAAACAATATTGTATCATCCAGAATCAACCAATTGTTTTGCAAGGATTAAATCGTGTGATTTTAGAACATTATAGAAATTCCGTAGATTCGAATAAGTAGGATGTATTTGGTAACAGAAGGAGATTACTTTTGTCTATAATAACTATCATTCTTTCGCTTCCGTGCTGTTCTTGTTTTATGCTTTGTGCATATCTTATGTAATGTGCTAACACCAAAATATCACATCAATAAAGGAAAGTATATTAAAAAAATGTATGTATAAAAGTTCTCTTCTGAATCCTTAGAATATCACTAATAAAGTGAAACTTTCAGTTTGAAATAAAATTTAACTGTGTGTGTGCATCTTTTTTAACTGAATAAAATGTTGATATTTTCTACAAAATATTAGATATTGAATCAAGTGATACTTTGAATTTTAACACGATCCAAAATGATGAATAATGAATTTGTTGGAAATAGAAGCTGAAATAAATGGAAATTCTTTTCAACTGTCGAAACATTAGAAGATGGTTCTTGATTTACTCTGTAAATTCTAAAAGAGAAATTATAATTTATTTTATACACTTCACTGAGAATTATAATAAAATGAAATTATGTATTGATACTAAAAGTTCAAGCTGCAGTTTTAAAACTAAAAAAAAATCTATTATTCGATTTTATGTGATTGCGTGTGGAATCTAAAGCTTTTACTGGTATCTTTTTTAAGTATTTATACCAAGAAAGAAATTTCATTCTCAATGTGCTTTTAAATTTCCATTAATTTTACGAAAAATAAGTTACCAAGAAGTAAGATTGGGATTAACAATGAATAATATACGCCACCGTACATTATATTTGTCACTTATTTGTAGTTTAAACAAAATAGATTACAAGCACTTTTTAAGAGTACACTACAGATGTTACTTCAACTATCTTGTCAAGTTACATAACTGTTGAAAAGTTCAGCTGAGTATATTTAATGGAAATATACAATCAGTAAAAAATGAACGTGCTTTGGATGAAAAAGCACTTAGTGCGTCTCCTATTTCTGTATGTTGTCACTTTGCTACATAGAAACAATCCTTTCACACTATGTCGTTTCATGTCATAAATATTTAAATCGCCAAAAAAACTACCTCCATATGAAATGTGATGTCTCATTTTCCGGAAATACAACTCCTATCTACCCATGAAGTATTTAACTTTTCTCCCTTTTTGCATGCAATACATTATTTATTTATTTAGTCTGAAACTAATGGAAAAATGATGCTCTGGTTCCATCTTGAACTGAAGATCGTGCGTAGTGCATTCTGGAAAATGTCGTGCTAGTTGCCGTGACTTCTCAAGCTTTGTCCAAAAATCTGAAATGGGCAAAAGAAATAATTATTTCCCCTCCCCCTTGTATCTCCTATTTTCATCCAGAAATAGACTTGAAAAGGATTTCGTGAATAAAAATGAATCTAAGACTCGTTTGCACTGCTAAGAATAAAAGCCTGCGTTTCTGGAAGACCTTTTCATGAATTGCAAATATTTGCTTTGTAGCATTAAATTATCTCGACAAAAGTCTTGATTCTCATTACATTAGATATGGAAATTTTAGAGAAGCGGACATTTCTACCCATCTGCAGTTATAATAATGTTTTGTGTTTCTAGAAAACATTGAAAAGGAAACTGTGGTTTAGTACAGTTTTCTACATTCAAATTTAATAGATTGATGTAATGACGAACTTGTAGTTTTAGACATGGCATTTATGCAAATTTCTATTATGACTGGTTATTAAAATATAAATAAATATATCACTTCATTAAAAATAAGTCTCCCATGTCATAATTGGCCATTTTCAGTGGAATATGTGTGCATGATCAGTATTAGCACTTATTTACCATTTTCATGGGGATTTATTTAAAAGTTTAACAAATTTCAGGATTTAATTTGGATTTGAGAGGAATTGGAGTTACAAAATTTATCCCTCTCTTTCTCTGTGAGAATTTATTTTATTAAAAATATTTAAATTAATACTTAATTAATTAATAATTATTAATTAAATTTGTTTTTTTTATACCATCTTGCTTTTAATTCCTTAATTTTAAATCTATTCACAATATACAGAAAAACACAAATTCTCAAAATTCTAAATTTATTGATTATTAGCTCGACTTTATTTTTATATTTCTTAAAAAAATATAACTTTTTTTATGTTAAACGCTGAAGCGCATTTATTTAATTTATAGTTGTAAATATTTATATAAAAAAATATGTATATAATTCAACAAAAAAATATGCTTGAAAGAATATGTTTTTATAAAGAACCTAAAAAAAATTGAGTAAATAAAAATATTTAAACAAAATTATTTTTATCTAATGTTTATTTTAAAAATATAATTAAAACATTTTCAAATGAAATCAATAAATAAGTAAAAAATTTCATCTACAGTAAAAATTAAATATAAAATAATTTAACACAATATAAATAAATGTTTTATTAAGGCAGTTCAGACTCGCCATTCTTTTTTCAGTATTCAAAGCAGAATACTCTGAAACTAAAAGAATATTTAGAAAATATCCTTCCTATATTTAAAGGCTTACATTTCTAGGTAGGAGACTATTTCCAGACAGGTGAAAAATCCCTAGATTTTCAAGAAATATTAAAAAGCATTCTACATTCAAACAAAAAAACACACTCTCTTGTTTAAAAAAAACCAGGCTCATAAAATAGTTCATCTTCAAATACAAATATTGTGATATATGTCCCATGTTCTCCTTTTCTGAAAGTGAACAACATACACAAACACAAATATTTGCTTATTATATTCGTACGTGGAAAAATGCAATGCTAGTAGAGATTTTACGTCAGTGTTTCTTTAAATATTTCTTTATGCAAACTTGCAATGCAGAGAAATACAAACAGCACATCTATTTTCTTAAATCATATTCTTACTAATCTGTCTCGTCGACATACCTAAATAAATGTTTGCTTATGTTATCTCATCACACATCTTGAGATTGTCATAGAGAAAAGTATTATCATCAAACTTCTCGATATGTCACTTCTGATCCCTTTCTCGTGAGAAATGTTCTGTCTTTCTCTATCGCATAGATTTATTAGGGTAATAAATGGTTGTTTCCTTATACGAATATTTATCAAAAGAAAAACAGTTATCTAGCAAACATGATTTGCGTTTCAAGAAAAGTGAATATATTTCGTAAATAGAAAAAAATATTCTACAGTAGGGAGTAATTTTTTATATTCTATATTTTCAAACGCTATTGAAAATTTTATATATAAAAACTATTTACTTATATTTAGTAGTTTGGAGCTCAGTTTACGGATAGCATGGCTATTTATACGAGTTGATGTATGAAAAGAAAGATAAACTTAGACACCTTTACCAAAATATATTTTATTATAAACAGCAAAATATAATAATAGTACTTGCTTAAAAAAAATCATTTACCATATTACTCCTGTGTAATACACTTACCTACACATTCAAACTGCATTTATTTTAATTTTTAGATTTGTTCACGCTGTATAACGAGCATCCTCCTTTTTTTAACGAAGAACCTTAATTGTACATGTAAAATGCTCTAAACTTTTGAAGTCTTTCCAGGAGTATTATACCAGACTTTTGAACAATGGTAAATTTTTAGAACTTAAACTACAAAAAGCAAAAAATGAGATGTTACAAAGTATGTAAATGTTTAAAGGTGAAAAAACATTTAAAATGCTAGTCGAAATGCTGTATGTCAGTCTAAAAATAGTGCGTGTGTGAGTGAATAGTAAAAGCATGGAATTAAATTAAACTAGACATAGTTCAAATGTCACTTAAAAATGTAGCACATCTAACAATATGTATGGAATGGAAGATAATTATTTGCTGATGTAACAGAGTAAATGTGGTGGGGTGAAGATAAAACAGATTTCGATAGGGCGCCTGGAGATATAACGGAAGACTAATATGACAAACTTTATCATTTAATCTCATAATGAAAGCTCACAAAATATACTCTTTCTTTTAAATATATAAACAGTATTTAATTCCTTTAATAATCATCTTCTCTTTATTTTAATGGTATAATTATTATTCCCAGCGTATAACTTTCACCCTAAAATTTCGATCTTATTTTTGTTGTATAGAGTCCACGTTATACGCCAGATTATACTGTAATAGCAATGCGATGAATGGAACTATGATTTTCTGCCTTTCCTGATTTTTCTGTTTTAATATAAAAGCATGTTTTAATAATGTTATGCACATTAGCTTGAGCAGTATATCAACTCGTACCATAGATTCTTGACAGTACCAGAGATAGAGGTTTTTAAGCGCATCTACTATTTCCGATGAGGAAATTCAAAAGTTGAAAAAAAAAAGGAATTGATTTTTTTTGTCTGGCACTGTGGCAATCATAATTTTTGTACCGATCTATTTTTATGCAACCGATAACTG